>CAJPEV010000107.1:142056-201806 GCA_905338385.1 Darwinula stevensoni
GGGGGGGGGGGGGGGGGGGGGGGCAGACTGCCCCTCCCGATCGAAACGAAGCGGCGCACGACGAAGGAAATCGGATTACCAAACCAGGAAATCGGATTCGGAACTTGAAACTTTGCTCTCACCCGATAAAACAGAAGTACCGAACGCGACAACCACTCTTCCCCGAAAACGCCTCTCTTCTCCCTCGGCGAAACAAATCGATCGAGTTGCCGTTGAATAAAACGAAACAGCCGACACGTGAGGGCCTCTTGTAACAGCCACTGCCATCTAGCGGGAGCGAGGGGCCCTGCCGCGACCGGGTGATCCATAAGTACCTACCCCGACCGTTTTATTTAAAATACTTGAAGTACCACCGTGCCCTTCTTGCAGTAAAGGCAAGCATAGAAATAGATACTCGTAGCAGGCCGAAGCGGATCACCGGTCCTTCACGATCGCCTGTAGAACGGAAAACGACATTTTCACGTCTGGGTGATTTTTTTGTTGCCAACCTCGTACACCACGGGACCGTGCACACACGAAGTCTGAAGGCCGGGCGCCGATGAGAGGTCGGAAGATAAAGGCGCGAGCAGACGACGGGGGAAGGCATTGTCCTCGCTCGAGGGCAGATAGCATGACGTCACGACAGGTCTCCTCGCCCCGCACGGCCGAGCGAGAGAGAGAGAGAGAGGGAGCGAGCGAGGGATTTCAATGCGCACGCCACCTATCCTCCCGTGTCCTCCACCTTTCCGTGTCCTCCAGTCCTCCGGTCCTCCACCTGCCTCCAATCGCTCAGTTCGGCATGTGACACCGCGGCTCGTGCGACCATGCGGGTGTTCGCTCTCTTGTGCCTCGCCCTGGCGGCGGCGGAAGCGGGCCTTCCCATGGAGAGTCGCTGCGGCGACACCCTCTGCGACAAAGTGCAGTACTGCTCGGACTTCGACCGGCAGTGCAGGAACTGCTCGGACGTCTGCCTCGAGTCCTCGCACAACTACGAGCAGCGGACGTGCGAGTCCAAGTGCCAGTACTACATCCACGACGTTCGGTACATGAACCTTCGATCCACCGAAAACAGTAAGTGCGACGAACGAGCTCGCGATCCGGCGGAAGAGATAACTCAACAAAAGCAGGCGTGGTTATCATTAAAAATGTAAATAAAATAGTATTAAAAAAAAAATCCTAAACAAAAAGGAAGAAAACAAGGCGCAATACGCCATGTTCATTTGAATCGGATGAATGAAAGTCGACCTCGAATGCCCCCACTTGAATGCCCCCCCCCCCCACATGGGAGAGGAGTTCCGAGAATTGCATCGTGGGACGCGGATCTATACCCGAGAGCCATGAGGTAGCGAGAGGCGAGAGGGTTCACGTGTCTGGGGGTTTGATCGATGACGACGTCCCCGGCCGACGTCCCGGCCGACATCCCCGGTCGACGTCACCGAATGGGAAGCTCATCATCCGAGCCTCATCGCGATCTCGAGACGATCTCGACCGACGTAAACACTTACCTGCGAACTGCCGATCGCAGGAATCATGCAGCATGCATGAGAGGGGATGAGTCATCGGAGGGGGAAAACGTGGAATGCCCATCTTTTCCTCCTTTTTCCGTGTTCGAGGGAGCCTGGCAGGTGCCCCTCATTGCCCCTCGTCGCCCCTCGCCTGGGGGCTGCTCGCCTCGAGCGTTCCCTTCCTCGTTCTCGGTTCGGACCAGACGACCTTCGCGAGGGATTCCGGCCTCTCGGAGAAGGTAAACAGCATTTGCACGGAATTTCCAGGAATCGCGTCCGCTCGGATGGCCACTTCTGTGCCGACGAGAATGGGAAAAGCCGGGACGAATCGACTCCCGCTTCCTGGGAAACGGGAATCTCCGGAGATTCCGGAATCCCTCCGAGGACTTCCTCCCCCGAGATCCTCCGGACCCCCGACTTCCTCCGGCACGGAAGGACCATCCCCGTTTATCCCCGCTTATCCCCGCTTCCGCATCCGGCCGACAGACCAAACCGCCCACGCAACCGACCCCCGTCGACGTACCGATAAGTACCGAGTTCACATTCCACCTCCTCCTTATCGCAGTACACTCCGACCCCTCCCATCCGAAATCCGGTGGAATTTCGGAACGGACGAAAAAGTTGCATCCGTTTCGGTCCGGTAATCCCGGATGTCCGGACAGGCGGGCTCGGATTCTGACGACCCAACTAGAAAAAAAAAAAATTAAAAAAAAAACCGGACCTGACTCCGACGAATCGAATTCACTCCACCCAGAAAAAGTACCTTTTACAGTACAGAAAAAGTACAGAAAAAAAAAATGTGGAAGCACTCGAAAAGGTCCAAGCCATCTAATTCACTCCCCGCGCAGCACTGAACCGATCCGAACGAGGAACGCTCACCTGAATTTACTTTGATTTATTTTGATTTTTGTCATTTGAAATTATCCCATTCGATGGCAACGGCAACCGCCGATCGATTCGCCAAAATGAGACAAATCACATCGGTTTTCTCAAACAAATTACGTGACGGTCGCGACGACCGACTTGGAAATTTCTCCGGAACGCTTAACGGACGCTGCAGCATAGGAAAATGACCGCTTTCGGGGATTTTCTCATCCGCAATTAAAATTAATAAATTGATTAATACGACTTTACGGTGGCCTTGGTCCTAAAGTGGTACAATCAATCCCTGATCGACAGCATCAATCGATCGACAGCATCAATCGATCGACAGCATCAATCGATCGACAGCATCAATCATATCTCAACTGGACCGTCGTTTGTAATTTTTTGTTTCCGCTCGCAGACGACGCCATTTCGCTCTCACCGCAGATATGACGTCACACTCTGATTTATGGGATGGAGGTGCGGCATGGGAGGCAGCCTCCCCCGAGAGAGATTCGCGGGAATCTCCACGTCGAGTGGGATCGTGCGTGCGAGTCACGCGCGATGCCCTGGAGGATTTCATTCACGAACCTCCTTCCTTCCACTCGAGGGGGTTCCGAGAACCTTCGGCGGCCCCCGTGTAATGGGGCCGTGTGTCCCCGCGTAATGGGGCCGTCTGCCTCGGGGCGGGTCCGCCTCCGACCGGCCTTTCACCACCGATTCCGAGAAAAACGGACCCCGCGGTTCCGCTTCCCCCTCGTCTATCAGCTGATCGCAAATGTCGAAATCCGAGTCTATTCGCTCTCGTTCCCGCAGATCACCCGGACTTGGCGCAGAAGGTGGACCTGATCGTGGCGCTTCTGGTGGTGGTGGCCGTCCTGCAGACGATCATGATCCTCGCGGGTTTCGCGTACGTGCTGAAGGCGAGGGTCCCGCGCTGGAAGACGAAGCTGCTTCACAGCATCGTGAAGGGGAAGACGGTGAAGGTGAGGGCGAGGAACGGTGAGAAGGTCGAGAGGGATCGCTCGAGGAACGGGAATTCGGCGTCTCGGTGCCCGGAGCCCTAGATGCCATTCGTAGATGCCATTCGAATCCGGTTTTCCTTCTGCGCGTCACGACGAGGATGCTCTCGATCTCTTCCGGTCGTGAGAATCGAGGTTAGGTTATAGAATCGAATGACCGGCGTGGATCCTCGGTTCCTCGAAGTCACTCGCGAGAGCCACGCCGAATTCCCCCTCGAGCGACAGACCTCTCCTCGAACGAATAGCCGAGACTGAACGAACGACCTCTCTAGGAACACGGCGGAAGCAACGGATACTTCGGTAACGTCTCGATGAAGCGCGTGGCATCGATGGAAGACCCGAGCGGACTGAGCATCGTGAACGTCCGGGCCCGGGAGGCAGAGGCGACTCGTCGCTACCCGTGCGAGGAGGCCTGCCCGGCCGGCTGCTACGACAACGCGGGGATGTCCCAGGTCTCCCCGTCCTTCTCGGGCTCGTCCAACCGCTGGGCCCAGCAGTCCTACGCGAGGACCACCACGACCTCCCTCAACACCTTCCCCGGGTCGTGAACTCCCTCGGTCCGCCCTTCGCGGCCTCGCGATCCGCTGGATTCTTTCGACGTCGGCGGCGCTCGTCCCCGCCGTCCGGGTTTTTTTCGCGTGCTGTGATGACGTTTTCGTCCCCATCGACAATCAGTGGGAAATTTTGATATTTTTCTTGGAGGCTTTTACGAGCGGTTCGAGACGGAGAGACATTTTTATCGATTATCGTTGGTAGTCCCGAGATTATTCCTGGTTGTGAACCTGTCGTTCAAAGACGTTAAGTAGCTCAGGGTGGCTCAAGTTGTTTTCGAATTTCGATCCCGATCGAATTCGTGTCTGCTCGATGCACTGCGTCCTATTGTGATCCATTTGGGAGTGCTTCTCCCGATGAGGGGGATTTTTTTGTCTGTCCCGAATTTTATGACGATTTGCGTGTTTCCGTCCTTTCGTGTCTTTCGCAGATGTTGCAATAGATTGTCGATTCGCAGTTCCTACGTGAAGACGGAATAAAATGTGATTTTGTGAGAACTCAAAGGGAGCCGATTTCACTCCTCCACGTTGCGTCGCCCTGGTGCTAATATCGGCTTTACAGCCGAGAAAAATTGTGAAAAAATAGGCAGAAAAATGCTGCGAGAAATTGGAGAAGCGAAAGATTGTGTCAAGACGTGGTTTTAGGGTCGGATGGACGCAAATTCCGAGTCCGTTACGTTACGAAATACCGCGACAAACGACGATGCAATGTGCAATGCAGCCGTCCAAAACCGAGGCGCACGGAACGGGAAGCCGGAAAGCCTCGAACGATCAACTCCAACATCTCCAAAGCGGCAATCGTTACGCTGGAATCGGAAAGCCGCTGGAATCGGAAAGCCGCTGGAATCGGAAAGCCGCTGGAATCGGAAAGCCGCTGGAATCGGAAAGTCGCTGGAATCAGAAAACCGCTGGAAACAGAGCCGTCGACGTCGGACAGGCAGAAAGGCTCCACCGAGCATTCACCTTTCCTTCATCGCAATTCCCAGGGATGGAAACTTTCCCAGAAATGCAATCCCGCCGGGAACGAAGGGATGCAGCTGCAGATGAAATCTCCTCGGCCTCGCTATATCGACTCGATTCCATTCGCCTCCAGCTGTTGCATGTCGAGCAAATGAGAATCCTTCGATCGGGGAGAAGGTGTACCTTCGTTTCGCATGCAGATCCTAGGGGCATGCAGCAGTCGCATGCAGATCCCAGGGGCATGCAGCAGTGGCGGAAACAGAAATTTTTCATATGGGGGTTCCCGAGTTCCAACCCTCCCCCCCCCTTCACCTACTCTCCGTCCTATCGCCTATTTCATATTTCATCTGAGGTGAAAACTTGGATATCTATTTCACAGGCCTCAATAAATATCAATGTAAGTACTTTCAAAAAGTAAAAATAAAGTGCGAACCTGGCCATATGGAGGGCGACCGCCCCCAGCCCCCCCCCCCCCCCCCCTGGATCCGCCACTGGAATGCAGATCCCGTCGCAGCAAGTTATGCAAGAGGCGTTCGCAGACTGAAGCCGAGGATCGGTTCGTTCCGTATTTTGAGTGAACGTGACGGAGGATCGCAGCGTTCGTGTTGTCATTTAGAATTCTCGCTGCAATATTTACACGGCAAACGCGGTCGTTCGACGTGACGGCGTGCACGCGGCTGCGTGAAAAAACACCATCCACAGTGGTTGCCGCGACCGTGGGGTCGCCACGAAACGGCATCGTCGCAGAAGTCGCGCCAGAAGGCACGCGGCCATCCTCGGCATGCGATGAGGGAACGCGGCGCGGGGAGGGAACGCGGGGCGATGAGGGAACGCGGCGCGGGGAGGGAACGCGGGGCGATGAGGGAACGCGGGGCGGGGAGGAAATGCGGGACCATCTTTTGATCGCATCTGCACGAGGCGAAGCGTGCAGGCGCGTAATGCGTCTCGGCAGGTGCGTGTGCCAGGAATGCATGTGCGCGTGCGGGGGGCGAATGTGATATGAAAATCGCTTCGTGGAAGCCATTTCAGAGTTGGAAAAAAATGGTACAGCCGCTCATCAAGTGCCTCGTAGCACTTTCCCTTGGAAATTGCCACCCTTGGTATTTCCGGCGATCCGAAAAAAAAAACAATGCGGTTATCCTTGTGCTTTTGTTTTCGTTCACTCGACACAAAGACCGACGGCAAAACCTGTTCGGGACCGATTTCGACGCACCAAGTGCACCGATGGATTCATTTCACGATAACTATTTTTTTTTCTTCTTCTGCGACAGGTTCTGAAAATGATAAGTATTCATCCGAAACGCATAAGATCTACCTTGTGGTTCTCGCGTCAAGGCCAACAGGACGACGACGCCTCACCACGGTACCACGAAAGGAACACAGAATGCGACGGTGGAGACATCCAACGCCAAATGGAGGAAAATTCGAATGAAAGAGCATCCAACGGGAGAACATCCAACGGGAGAACATCCAACGGGAGAGCATCCAACGGGAGAACATCTAGAGGGAGGGATGCGTCCTCACTACACGGATAATAAGTTCCTGTTGCTGGGGAATGGATGTCGCCGCAAACGTCGATGGATGTGCGAGTCAAGGGGGGAATCGAGAAAAAATTCGGTGCAATATGCATTCGTCTGCATAAACTTCCGCGGCGAAGAGTTAGAAATACCTTCAACTTTTCAGACTGCTGGTTTCGTTTTTATTGCAAAACGTTCTCGAAGCCAAGACTTCGAGGCTTCGAGGATCCGTCAACCGAGGAATCCCGACCCGGTCGGCTCCCATAGTGTTGCCTGCTTCCAAATTTTCTTTTCTGGCAAAAAAAAAATTGAATCTGGAAAAGAAGTCCTCATCGTTCCAGCTGCAATTCTGATTCACTCGAGGAGGCAATCCCTCACATGCATTCGCAACGCAGCAAAGCGCTTCCTCAAACTCAGTTTTTTTAATTTAATTTATTACGATACGATGAAATCTCCGGCCGATATCTAACCCCCCCCATCTTCCCCCCCTCCTTCCCCCCCACCTTCCCCCACATCCACGAGATGGCGGATTCAAATGGTTCTCTTTCGACCTGTCCCAGCCTCACCGATCCTTCTCCGCTGGATTTCTTTCCTGGCTTCAACGAGAATGACACGATTTCACTTTCTCTTTACTTTCCTCTCTACTTTCTACCTCTTAAAAAAAAAAAATCAGACATCAGGGACTCGTTCCCTCTCCTCGGACGACAACTGGCCGACTCCTCGGAATCGAATCGCTCATGTTTTGAGAGCCAAAATGTAGGCGCCCGAGCAACTCTTTATAATTAATAAACTAATTGGAGCTTTTACTTCAGTCGATTCATATTTTTTTTAGCATCAATACTCTGGATCTCTTCGTTTCCAAGATCCGCGAAGAACTGGAACAATTAACTTTTTTAAAACCTTTATTTACCTATTTATTTATTTATTTTGCATATTTCTTTTTTTTTAAGTTTTTAAGGCAACCTTGAAAATTGTTTCCCACACTTTCCACCCGTCGCATTCAGAGTTGCACCGAAAAAAAAACTTTCAATTAAGGCGAAGTCAATTGACCGACGAGACGTTCCCAGGATTCTTTGAGGATCTAAGGTTGCGACTGCAGGTGTGACTGAAGGCGTGACTGCAGGAGGGAAGGATGATCCCCATCGACGACTCGACAAAAAACATGACCACTGCCGACACACGGCAATTGTTGTGTACGAGTTGTACGCACCATGTTCTTGAATATACAGTAAAGTAAATATAAGTAAATAAATATAAATAAAGGCAACCTCGCTTTCAACAATATGAGGATTTTTTCTTGGTCCTTTCGTCGTGACCAAATTCGATTATAGCCTTTCGGCAAGTATTCATTTTTCTTTCTCACGGTCCTGGCTGATGTTTCCAACGACCTGGCGTTACGTTACGTTTCGTTACATCTCGTGCGAGTTGGCCTCAGGGTGTTGAGTGGGTGCAAGAAGTGGACTCAGGTGGACTCCGGAATTTTTTTTTTTTCCTGGACCCGGCGAGTCTGAAGTATTTCAATTTCAGTCCACGATATCTCAGAGATATCTCGTGCATCTCACTCTCATAGACATCTCAGAAGATATTTCACTCCTCGACCGCCAGGCGAGAGCGACACGAGACATTCAGCGAGAGCAACCACATGAGGCACTCAGTGAGAGCAACCACATCGAATGACTTGGAATCTTGATTTCCATCGCGAAACATGAGAAAGCGAAATGCGACGGGGCTGCCGGACTCAAAAGAAAAAGCGTTTAAGGGAAGCGAATTGCGTTTTGCCTCTTCGCCCACTCCTTAATCTCATTTCCGGCGTTTTGCACCGCGATGCAATGGAAAGCTGGAATCTCCTCAACGAATTCGATTACAGTCGCACAAAATACCAAATTAAATATGTACATAAACATATGTCCGTAAACATGCTACATTTTGGACACAGTCTCGAAACCACCCGCATAACCCGTTCGCCGAGGCGAAGTTGTAAGCAAAATTCGCACGGGTGTCTTCATCGTGGAGTGGAATCAACAGACCAGGGTTCCGATTTGTAGCCGACACGGCTTTATATCGCCAGTCGGGACGACATGGCCACGAACGACGCGACGTGGCAGCGTGCGTGACTGCGCTCAGGCGACTCGACTGGAGTTTCATCAAGAACACTCGCGTCTGACGGTACGCAGGATTCACCACAAGTTTCGTTCCGCAGATTCCGTCGCCGACGTAATGTTTCATCTGTGTGCATGTTGTATCCCGTGTGACTGTTTTTGAAACCGAGTCCAAAATGTAACATGTTTTCCGGACATATGATTCGGATTGCAGCAAAACTATTACATTTCCCAGTGTGTTGGCTCCTCTCTTTGCCAATCACTCCTTTATCGAGAGCCTAGGGGCTGTTATAATGTTCCACTATCCCTGTACAGTGTCCTAGACTCAAGGGATCCATGGTCAATAACTTGGCAGTATTTTATCTTCAATCTGAAACGAAAATTGAAATTATTATTTAAACAGTTTCTCTTTAAATCAACATTCTCATAGTCTCAAGATAAACGGGACACCCCATATATGTACTGTATAATGAAATGAGATGTTGAGGGAATCGAGCATGCCGCCGGGCTTCCGTTCCGAGAAGACCCTTTTACCTTTTCTCTTCTCGTCTAACTCGAATCAATGCACAACATGAGCCGGATGCAATAAATCTCTCGCTGAGGCTGAGATATGCGTGGAATCATGCTGGGGTTTTCCACCGTCTTTTCTGTTCTGGTGGGACTAAAAAACGCCTCCCGTCGCGTAAAAACGGGAGGCGGAGATGCAATGTCAAATCCCACAAATTTGCACGAAAATATCGATAATTGGATAATTGACTTCCGCTTCCATTTGCAACGATCGGCGCCAGCCGATCGAACCAGCTGATGGCCAAATTGCATCCGTACAACCGGAGAAAAAACATTCTCCTAATTCCAACTCAGTCCTTACAAACTCTTCCCAACTTTCGCCAACTGGGAAAAAAAAATTTTCTCACCCTCTTTTCACATGATCAACTCTGACCATGAATAGATCCTATGCCTTTCAACCTTTTCGTGCTTTGTATTATGCCAGCATGAATAAATGTTTATGTAATAGAAGAAGCGCGTCTGGAACCACCTGGTACGACCGTGAGATACCCGTCGCATTTCACTTTCCTCATATCTAATTTGCCTTTTTATTTTTCAAATCCAACAACCAGCACAACAACGCAGTTGAAATTCCTTGTCGCACTTGGCTCACCAAAAGGCATATCTAACTCGGAAAGCCCACAAATTTGAGGGGAAAATATAAAAAGTGCCACCTGTAAAAAATCAGGTTCACACCTCGAACCTCAAGAAATGAAAAACTTGAAATCTTTTGGGAAATTTCTGACAGTATCTGTGAACCGAAAAGTACCGAAAAAGTACGACAGAACAGACGAACCTATGAAAATCCCGACTCTTTCTATTTCCTTTCAAAGCCTTTCGCTCGATAACGTCGAATTAACCCTGCAATTTCTCATCGACCTTTCAATTCGCATCGCTGGAAGGATTTGGAATTTGGATTTGGATGGATTTAAAACGGTTCCTTCTTTATTATAGGCAAGTCGGCAGGATGTCACTCAAGCTTAATACAAAAGGGAAAATTGGATTCGAGCGGGTTCAAAAGATATCGTGAGGCTCATCCCATTTCCCATCGGATTTCCGTTCGACGGGGAACAAAATCCTCTGCATTGGTTATGGGTCACCGGCCGTCGTCACATGCGACACGTCACGTGCGACATCTGTCACATGCGACATCCACGTCGTAGACATCTCTCATGTTTTTGTTTTCGCAACACTGATGGGGGAAATCCCACGGAATTCTCCTGAACCCTCGATGCATAGGGAAAAGTTCCTTGGAAAGTCCGACAAGAGCACCAGAGTAAACATTTGATCCTAATATTCATGTCCTTCCTGCCGCATCTGAGACTTCCAAATCTATCGGGATCTTCCGATGCATCTCTTCCAAGAAGAGAGGAAATGCATGGGGCGTGAGTCAAGCGTTCATTTTTTGGTGGCAGATCCCGAGCCCGATTTTCGAAACGCACCAAAAAAACACGAAGAATAGGAGTTGATCGAGCATGTATACTTCCCAAGAATTGTAGCGGGCTGTGTGCAGTCGAAGGCCGTCCGTGACGCTGTTATGATGGGAGATGTGGTCGATCTGATCCACGATGTTCTGTAGGGAGAAAGGGGAGATATCATGCATGAGGGAGGAGACGTTTTTCAACCGCTTTTCCATTTCACGGTCGTTGAAGATATCTGTGATGGTTTCGGTGAGGATGTTGGCATCCACGTTCATCTTGTTCAACGTGTGCCCGAGTCCCCGCCTTCGCAGAAGCGCACACATCTCAAAATGGTCGCCGAACAGGGGAATCCCGACGACTGGCACTCCATTATATAGGGACTCCATCACGCTCCCTCCTCCACACTGACTGATGAACACACGAGTCTTGGGATGTCCCAAGACGTCCATCATGGAGAGCCACGGCTCAACTCTCATGTTTCCTGGAAGTTCTGCCGGTTGACCAGGGAAACTCATCAGGACTTTGACACCTTGATCAGAAAACTTCCTTGCCATACCCATGATCCCATTCCAGAGCCTATCTGGGAAAATTCCAGGTTTTGTGTAGGAATATCCGAAAGAGATTATCACGACACTCTTGGCCTCATCCATGAACGTTTGGAGATCCGTCTCGAGAGGTTTTGGAGGACGACACATATAGCAGCCGACCAAAGAAGAATCATCGGGGAATTGTTTCGTCTCGTCCACAAAATAATCGTGGAGGATGAATGTGTGCTCGCTGTTCTCGACTAATTGTGCCATCGAAGGGGAGTCTGGAATGCGTCTCCAAATATGGATAGAACTCATCCAATTATACAAGGCCGTTCCGAGTCTGGATACGATGAAAGCAGCGAGATTGAACGCCCTTTCGAACACGTTGCTGGGTTCGCTTAGTCTAGACAGCAGGACGCCAACTGTGGCTGGATTTTGAGGAAACACAGTTTGGTCGAATCCCTTGGATAAAATCACGCTGACATACGGAATGTTAAGACGATGCATGAGGGCATAGATGCATCCGTTGCTCGTGTAATCCACGATGGCCAGGTCGAATTTCTCTCGAGAGATCCGTTCGATCACGTTCGGATCGTCCAGGACGGCTCGGCACATGAATTCCGGCGTTTGGAGGAAGAGAAGGAGACTGTTGTAAATATCCAGCTTGGATTCGCTCCATATTGCAGCGTAGGGATAGATGAATTTGCCGGTCTCGTCGGCTAACAACAGGCTGCCGTCGTCATTTTGTCCACGGACTCTCATGTAACTTTGCAGGTTCGTCGTGTTGACTTTGTCGGAGTCGTAGGCGAGAAAAGTGACATTGTGTCCTTTTGCTTTCAGGACCTTCGAGATCGTCCGAGCCACGATCATGTGAGCCCCTGAAACAATCGAATTTTCCACGGAGATTTGAGGATCGGATGGAACTTTTCCGCAAGAGATGCGAGAGAAACGACTAATCACATGCTAACGAGGATTAATTGCACATACAGCTCTTCATGAAATATTTTAGATCAGCGCCAGTGTCTCATACATAATTCACCTTGATTAAACGAGGTTAACGGCAGTAATTAACTGTCATCCCCATTGACCCTATCTCGCGTCCCCCCCCCCTCCCCCCTGCATCCATCGACCGACATCCCCTCAACCCAGCTTCAACCCAGCCTCATCCCCTCTCACAACTCAGAGAATCAAAAGAAAACTCGATCTCACCGCCATGGACCATGACCGCCCAGAGGATCTTCTTCCCCTCGCGACTCTCCAACGCATTGCAGATCGCGAACTGAAGGCAGAGGCACACCGCCAACTTCATCTCGGACGGACTCGACTCCCGGCTCTTCCGCTAATGACGGATTTCCTCGGGGAGAAAGCGATCGCGGAGTCACCTTGTTAATGTTAAGTCACGCTTCGGTCGGCAAAAAATCGGCCCGCTTCGTCGGCGTCGTTCGAACGGAATTGCTTCGGATTTGCTGATGCATTCCAGAATGATAGAGGAATTTAAATATCTTCAATATCGACATCGTCGGTCGTTTCGCTTGAGAACTTCTCAACTCTATTGGGCTTGAGCTTTAAGTCAGATGTTGCCGATTTCATGTGTCTCGTTCTCTCCATCAGTTGTTTTACAGGCGTGGTCAAAATTGTAAGCATCGAAATTGCTATGGGACCAGGGGTAAGATAGGCGTATCGTTTAGGTAACTCTGTACTCTCAGCGGTGTTAGCTTGGATTTCTTGGCATATAAACACCGAAAGTTCGAAGTGTTTCTGAAAGTATTCAATTACTTTGGATATTTTAAAGGAGTAAACGGCACGTCTCGTAATTCATAATTGGAGGGGGGCTCTCACTTTGCTGCCTGAGCATCAGAAATAGGAAAATTTGAACTCTTGAAATCATTTTCGAGGCAGGGTTTAAAAATGGCAGAATTATCGTTTAAGGCATTTCGAAGCTATATCTGAACAACTGAGTTAAACTATGAGTTGAGAGTCAGGCATGCAACGAACGAGATCATCGATTGACGTTCGGTCCTGCTCAATATGTACGCTAATTAGCAGAATTATCTTCATTTCATCCGTTTTCATCCGGGAGCAAGATAAATGGGACGAAATTGGGTCATCGCGTGTTTTGTCATCTCCGTGCGGGACGGTGCAGGGCCTCGATGGCCTTCACGACGGAAAAATTTTTATGCATTCTCCGGCAAATTTCCTGCTTTCCACTTTTTCTTCAGTCGAGAATTCATTTTTGAGTCGGTCTTTCGGCAGCGCCTGGAGCAATAGAGACGTGAATCAATTACATAAATCACTTACTTAAATAAATATTCCTTCTTTATTCTGTCTGAGTTGAGGCCTTCCATAGGTCGAGGCTTTCACCCGTCTTCGCATGCCGGAAGTCTCAATTTTCCCGAGAACTTCGCTGTCTCGAGGTCTTCAAAAGACCACGTTTCCGTTCGTGAGACGAAAGAAACCGATTCCATGAATAATTAGTCCTCAAGTGTTCCACCTCAACGATATCCATTTCGTGACGGCTTCTGTCTCGCCGTCGTGAATCTTTTAGCTTGATAGGAAAAACGGAACAGCCCTTTCTTTTTCTTTAAATAGTTTCACATATTCTTTTAAACTCAGTATCTTGTCGAGGACTCTCGAGGCTATCATTCTTGCAGGTGGGAAACGGCTATTGCGGGTTTTCATTAAATTTTAGCCTCATTTCCTTCAAGATCGTTTCATTCAGATAGTCCTCGCCTGCAGAAGGCAACAATAATATGAAGATTCGTTAGGGCGGTAAAGACGAGTCCGCTTTTCGATGGCTCCAAATCGACGAAAGAGAGACCACGCGAAGGATGCGATAGTGATTTCCTTTGGGCATTCCTTCACCAAACCTGGAGTATTCCCCGACAGGCTCTGGAATGAGGTCCTTAGCACGGCGAGAAAGTATTCCGATCACGATGCGAAATTGCCGATGCGTTTCCCCGGGGAAAGGGAGGGACCTACAAGGGAACATGGGATTTGAGCCGTGGCTCTCCATGATGGACGTCTTGGGACATCCCAAGACTCGGGTGTTCATCAGTCGATGTGGAGGAGGGAGCGTGATGGAATCCCTCTACAACGGAGTGCCTGTCGGGATTCCCCGGCGACCATTTCGAGATGTGTGCGCTTCTGCGAAGGCAGGGACTCGGGCACACGTTGAACAAGATTAACGTGGATTCCCAGATCCTCACAGAAACCATCGACCTCACTGAAACCTTCAACGACTGTGAAATGGAAAATCGATTGAAAAAGTCTCTTCCTTCATGAAGGGCATCTTCACTATTTCCCTGCAGAAAATCGCGGACAGGAACGACCACATAGCCCATCATTACAACCACACAGATGCCATTCGGCTGCATGGAGCCTGCTACAGCGCTTGAGGACAACACATCTTGAATTTACATCGAAATTTGTGTTCAGGCTCCATCAGCAAAAATCGCAAGCATGATAATGTACTCTCTCTCTCCTGGTTCTTTGCATTTCCCAGGTTCCGAGAAGAGGTATCGCATGAAATCCTGATAGAGATGGAAGTCTCGATCCGATGAAAAAAGGCATGAATATAACATGCAAAGGGGATAAAGGGAAGACCCGAGCGGGGCTTTCCGAGAAGCTTTCATTATGCATTGAACCCTCGACATCCGCGTTTTAGAGGAGGGGCGAGAAATCCAATTGTATGATGGTGACCCCGGATGGACGAGGACCCCGAGTCGTGGAAACCTCGTGTACCTTTATGAACTCTTAAAGGAGAAAGGAAAAAAGAAAGTTTCGAAGGAATCGAGAGGATCGGAGTCGCTCGGGATGGGCTTCAATGCGTGTGCATGGGAAGATCACGAGATTTCTGGATAAATTGAAGGCTCAAGGGATCCAAGGTAAGTGCATCAACTGGATTAGCGACTGGTTGTCGGAAAAAAAGGGAAAGGGAATCGTAAACGGGGATGTGACTTCGTTTGTCAGGGTCGTGAGTGGGGTCCGACTGGGCTCCGTCTCTTGGGACCGCTCCGAGTTCATATAAATAATTTAGATTGAGGTCCCGTGAGTAAAATCGGTGAATTTACCGATGACATGAAAATTGATTTCTTCATCGCGGGGGAAGTGGAACGTTTCATGGAGTCTGATACCGAAGAGAGACTCGTGGAGGCGAACGGAGACGATTCAGGCGATATAATGGACGAGGGACTCTAATGCCAAGAGCAAGGCAATAGAATTAAACCCCATTTAAGAGACCCTGTTTGTAGAAACGCGTTCAATTTTGGGTGCAAATAGTAATATAATAACCCTGGAGCGGGCTCAGAGATTAAAATGATAAGGGAACTCAGAGGACTTACGAACGATCTCAGGGGCGCATTCAACGCCATATCGATGACGTGCTCGGTCGATTTTTCAAACTTCCGCCACCTGAACGAGGGGGAACCGGCTCGCATTGAATAAGCCGCAGATGAGAATCCGGTGACGGAATGGCATTTTTTAATCATTTGGTGGTGAATGCGGGGAGCGAGATGAGTGAGAAATCCCTTCCGTAGATACAAAGAGAGATGACATATTTGACACCTAAATAACCCAGATGCCAAGAATTTCGAGACCTATCTTGGAACTAGGGGGATAAGACATTCCCAAATAAATATTGTAGCGAATTCCATCTCGCAAACGGTGCACGGCAGCGGATATGACATCGGAGAGGAATCTCCTTCCAACCGGAAATATTTTCCAATGAAACCATGCGAAATCCTGTCACTCAGCCACGATTCATTCTGAAATGTATGAATTCTCTCCGTCATGCAGGATCGAGGACGCATGGAACGAATACGGCAGTATGACGCAACGGAAAACGCATAGCAGCACGCACGAGAAATACACGTATCCCCCTCAATAATACGAAAATATCGACACAACTCACTTTTCACAAATGCTTTTCACGAACGAATTCTATCTCGGTCAAATTGAACAGACGACTCCCCTTCGCTGCGGATGCGGGAAGTCATCCGAGAGAAAAATGAGAAAATTTTTCCATCAAGTGAGCAGAAAAGAATTCGAGGCACTCGAAGAGATGAGCCAGGATCGCAGTTCGTCAGACACGAGATCAGAAATGCCTCGAAAGTTAGTAGAGAGAACACAGCATTTTTGCAGTAAGGCTCTTCACTTAGTTATTTTTCAAATGTGCAGAGTCGAAGCCAAGAGAGAAACAGATTTCACATTACAAATTGTATTAAATATTTTGTAATTGATAAGGGTACAAATAATGCATTGAATGCATTCAAGCATATGCTAAAGCACGAAAAACTTATCCACCTGAAGTGGCTTCTTGGACATTGGTATCGGCATTCTAAAGCAAAATGATGAGAACTATGGGTTGCGTGTCGCGCTGCCGAAGCATCAAAGGGGGCAGGAGGAGGAGAGAGGGAGGAAGGAGGAGGGAGGGAGGGAGAGAGAGAGGGGGGAGAGAGGGAGGGAGGGAGGGGGGGGGGGGGGGGGAGGATAATTGCATCTCTTCGATCGAGCGATCGAGAGAACGTTTCGGGGAGGAGAGCGTTCTCTAGCGAGAGAACGAATAAAGAGTGATAGTACTGCTGAAACAGAGGTGTCTTTACTGCGTCGGCTCTCCAAGACCTAAGTTAACTCAAGGGCGTGTTCCACGTCTCTGCTACACTTGATCTAATCTAACAGCGCTGATTCGATACCGAGGTGAGGAACAACAGACTCCCTTCGCTGCTTTAACAATCTCAAGTTTAGATTAAGTTTAGATTCAGAATTAAATGAAGACAGCACAGACGAGGCACAGGCTCCAGGTCAGGATGGAACCCTGGAACCCCAAAACGAGGCCGACAGCCCAAGCAGCCCACGTGGTCTCTAGCTCCGAGGCTTTTAGCCGATTGGGTATCGCGAAGGCGAAGGTCCTATTTCCCCTGAATTTTTACCGATTATTTCCTTTTGAAGTCCTTTAAAGTAACTTATAAGATGCGAGCGAGGATACACCGAACAATTCGTAAGGGTACCCTGACTCTTTGGCGAAGTCCTCGACAAGAAATGCTCGATATGGCCCCTACTATTAAAAAGAAACCGCAGCCAAAATGACGAGGACTGCTGAAAATCCCTGTGCAAAATCCATGTAGATTCTTATGCCGATGTTCTTGGAAACTCCTTCCCGAAACGTTCTCTCGATCGCTCGATCGAAGAGATGCAATTAGACACCAGACTTTAGAAAATTGGAAAAATTAGTGGGATCAACCAAAAATGGGATGCGTGGAAAGTGACCTTTTATTTTGCCCACCTTGCAGTGGCTGCTCTTGGTTCATGCTGTAGGGTAGGTCAGTGACATAGCCAGGGAAGGGGGGTGTCCTGGCTCCCACCCTCCTTTCCCCCTAACTTACGTAAGGTTTTTCAGGCCCTCATAGGATTTCATTGGCCCTCCGAAAAAATGAGACACTCGCTACACTTCTGGGTTGGAAGCCCAGGATGCCAAGAAAATATAGGTATGACGGAAACCCGGAAAAAATTTTTTTGCGTTCGTCTTGAACGAAATGGAGCGTTCTGATTGCAGTGAAGTGTAGAGGGCACCTTCAGCGTATCTTATTGCATTATTGTTCGTCGAGTCGTGAGCTTCTGGAGTGGGATATGTTTATTCCCTTCTTTCCTGCAACTGTTATTGTTCTGAATTGCTTATTATTTAATTAAATTTTATTAAAGGTGTCAGTATTGCTCTTATTCATAAAAAAATAGAAGTTAGTTAGACTGGCATTTACGAATAATTTTAACTCTATCTACTGGCCATTGGTTCGGTTCCGGACCAATTGTCCCTGAATCGTCCCTCTCTGCACCTTTCATTTCTCAAGTTTTCGTTCCAGACCTTACGGAAAGCACAAGTTTTCGCCCCGTCTTTTTTTGTGCGCAAAATTTGGAGATCTGGCGTGGGCCTTCCGTTCGCGAGAATTTTCGCCTCTTTTCATCACTTCTTGAAGAAAAACTAAGTTCTACGTCAGCAATGATATCATCCGTTTCTATCATTTTGCGTTTGCGAAGCCTATAATACGGTACAAATAAGACTTGATCACCGCTTTCACACTTCACTTGATCACACGTAATATGATAGAAAACGTATACGAGCCAATGAGTTTTTGCTTAATATATTCTAGTATTAACATTTTTCCTATCACATTCAGACATGCATTGTTATACATTGTAAGATATAACTATATCAATGCAATACTGAAAAATATTAACAGTCACAGATATGATTGGTTAGGGAAATCGTGACCTCAACTACACAAACCCCATTGCAATAAATCACTGCCAGGGGGAAGCCCGGGGGAAAATAAAATAAAAATAAATAAAAAAGAAAATAAAAATTTTGGAGGAAAGAGATCTGAAGGAGTAAAAGACCCAAGCGAGCCGTGGTGCCGATAAAACAGGTGAACGAGACTGAAAAACTAGCTTTGCAGGATTCTTTCATCGGAGTGGAAGAATATCTGGCAATGCTGCATAGATTTGGCAACATAGCACTCAAGCCTCTTCTCTCCGGTTTGAGTCTCGTTTCGTTCACTATGCTGCGAGACTCCCCTTGCCTGCTCAACTTTTCCATCCCGCTCCCAGCGAATAGAAGCAGGTTAGGCCAGAAAGAGGCTGGCTTAGGTTGGAACTCGTTTCCAGTACTTCACCAAGTTTACTGACTCACGAGGAAGCCCAAATATCATTCTGACTGGAGGCATTTCGAAGCGTTGTCATATAGAAGATGAAGTAAAAATTACTTAAATTCACGGTACCCTTCGGTGCTCTCTCGTCTGGTCCAAAATTAGGCCCGGCCAAACATGCCTACCCCGACGAGCCGTCACTGCCACCGCCACCTTGTACATTCATTGCAATTAGCCTAACAAACGAATAGAGAATCAATTTAAAAATATACATACTTTTCTTTTTTAGGCCAGAGTCCAAAATCATCCTGGAACTAAACCATGAACGATTGCTGCCAATCACGATGGAGTAGGTTCTTCATTGAAAAGTGGACATAGGTCTAATCTGAGATAGTGAATTAGATAATGTCCCAACCTTGAGCTAGTCGATCAGACAGCCGACAGAGGTGCTTCGCCTATCATTAGACCTTACCTCATGCGATTTCGACGATCTCAGGTTCTCATCTTTCACGAATGTCCACATTTTCTGTCTTGAGGTGTCTGAAGGGATGCCAAATAACCACGGAAACGCAGCATAACAATGTCACAAGAATTCTCACGGGAAAAACGCACACCGAACAGAACGAAACCTCCCCGCCTCCACGCCATATTGAAAGCCAAGCCACATCACGTGACCGCCCTCGTCCAATCAGCAGCTCCCGAAGGCAGCAGCTTCAGATCTCGCTCTCCCCTGCATTGCACTCCGCACTCGCCTTGCGAAAGGGTTGAGGGCAAGACTAGGAGCCTTAGACGTTATATAATCATTTATGCAGTGTTACGGGATTGACTTCAACCCCCTAACCCCTCTCTGTGGCGTTGTTTCCTGCAGTGACGTGAGAGACGTCTTTACCATCATTACTAATGACTAAGTCGTAAGATCCGTTTTAAGTACGGCAGATGCGCTGCCTGCTTAAACTGAAAGTGAGGTTAGCATAATACACAAATCTGAAACGTTGATGGAATTCATATAGACTCGGGCCAAAACTGTACCATCTGGTACCACTGGTCATTAAATAACAAGTAACGAAAAATGTGCTTCCCAGTAAAAAATTCCGACTGGATCCAGTATGGGTTTTGACTGGAATAAAGTGGATTTAGCCGGTCTTCCTTACCAGCTGAGAAGCTGGAATGGGGGTGCAGTAACTTTCCTGTTATTCAAAGAGAATAGACAGGGAGGGACTCTGTGAAAATTTGAAGAAGTTAGCAATTGTTTTGACGCTAAATTGCAGGAAGCACAGTATTTTGTATATAATTTAGAGGCTTTGAAGACCAAAGGCTCCAGGTTGGCTTGCAATTAATATCAACTGCAAGCAATATTGCCCTGCCATCATTGATGCCATGTAGAACGGATGGGTCGATCCAATGTCCCTCAGTTTCACTTGAAAATGAAGTTCTTATTTACGCCACTAGGTGGCAGCATGGTTCTCGCTTTCCAGACAGTACCCAAAAGTACCCTTCCTCCCTTCTCTAGATGCGTCCTTCACAGAAGTTCATAGTACCTCAACATATATATTGTCATGTCTCATAAAGGCAATCAATCGAAGCCGTCCTTAATTTAATTATTACCTCCATATTCGATATAGATTCATGGAGTTCAGGAATTAATCAAGCTAATTGCCTATAAGAATCCATGTCTGTGTCAATGTGCTATCATTTACTTGAATCCCCAGAACTCTGGCACGTTGTTCAAGTAAACTGCGAACTCAAGCATTTCCATCTTGTTAGAACAAGGACGAGACTAATGGTTTGAGTACGCCTTTTGTGGCAAGAGAGTGGCGCATCACCTCAGGTGTACCAATTTTGGTACACTAGAGGTTATGACTTAACTTATTTCCAAGCTGGATCGTGCGGTCCTCCAGCTAAGACCATCTCCAATTTCAGTCTGGATCAAGTACTTTACCAGCTAAATCACAACAGTTTCCACATGGAAACCAGCTGTTACCATCTGGGAACCATCTGGAAAAGGTCCAAATTAACAGGTCTAAAAAATCCAGCTGGAATTTTTTGACTGGGTTGTAAAGGTACGAATGAACTTGTCTCTCTCTCTCGGTTGATGGGTCACGACTTCATTATGAGATCGGGACATTCTCTAGGATATTTTTTATGAGTGCAAGAAAAACATGACTGCATTGTTATTCTCTTATCGTACCACATGATTTATCTAACATATATTTTTTGCGAATATGCAGGTTATGTGAGGATTCATCCATGTAAATGAAATCTGTTCCCTCTGCCACTTCCTTCATTTTATGTTCGACGACATACCAATAACTGAAAATTGATTAATAACGATAATATCAGGATTTTTCAAATGTCAGCCCTGGACAAACTATAATTGTCTCTTTAGTAAAAAATGTTTCGTATTTTTATAGCAGGAAAAACATTTGAACCACGCCGTTGCACCCACCCTCTTGCACTGCCGGTTTCTTCCGGGAAGAATAAATCTGATCCGAAACTTTCATCGTGACCTTATATCTCATTACTATGTCATTTACAGTAACCAGCTCAATGTGGGTCACATCCTTGAAGGGTCCTGTGAGATCTTCCATGAGCCTGTAAGGAGTTACGATGAAGTTGACGACTCTATTAGGCCCTTTTGCTTGAAACGACATCTGCTGAAAGTGATAGGACTAATTTGTCAAGCCGCCAATAGTGTCCATAGAAAAGTATGGAGCCCATGTTAATGGGGTGTCGCGGGGGTAAGGCAGGTGAGGGGATGGGCGGATCTAGTGAGTACCAGAGAATACTTTGTTTTGCAAGGTCGACATGGGTGGTTCCTGGGTTCGATGATTGTTTCAAATTCCGATATGACTTGTTTTTCATTCAAGTTATAACTAAATCCCGATTTCGAATTCCGAGTCCAGTCCCGATTATTAAATGTATTTTTGGTACAAGCCTCAGATTCACATCCTGATGAAATTTCCTTTTTGCTTACGTCGACGGGACGACCCCAGTCGACAAGGTGACTTCAAGATGATCGGTGAAAAAGCAGAATCGCAGCATAGCTGAAATCCGATTTGACGACTCCATCGGGTCATTCGATGAGTCACGGGGGATGTCACGGGAGTCGTAGAGTCGATACCTGTGAGACATGAAGCGCGGGCTAGTCGCCTGCCTTCTGCTTCAGCTCTTCTCCCTTCGGAATTCGTTGGAGGCTCGGATTCATCGCGAGGGAGAGGGAGGCAAGAAAATCCTCTGGGCGGTCATGGTCCATGGCGGTGAGGAAGCTTTCTTCTATTCTCTGTGGGGAAGGTGGGGATAGAAACTAAGTGATGTTATGGAGGTGCCATGCTGGGGATCTTTGGTGTAGTGCGTCATGGTGTCGCTATGCCGAAGTTCGTCGAACCTATCTCCTGAAGCTTCGGCAAAGGGGAGGGTCCAGTATATATTCCTGATTGAGTAATTGTGTCTACTTCCTCTGGTGTAAGATATTAATGGATTTATGGATAATTCAACGCTTTCATTGGTTACTGTAAAGATGGCATTAACGTTTCGAATGCTGGCATTGCAACCAGTGCCGTACCTAGGATATTTGGCGCCCTAGATATAAATCCAGTGGCCCCCCCCCCCCTCTATACCTCTCCAGCTTCCCCAGCACCAACAATGCATTACGTATTAAATTCTGTACTTAATTTAGTTAAATTCAGGATAATTTGAAAATTTTTAAGTTTTTATAATATACATGGTGTCCCAAAAGTCACTATTCCATTTCAGACTGCAATATTTTCCAAATTGCAACAAGCAGAACACTGTCGTCAGTATTGATATGAAGAAAGTTCTTTCTAATTTTTTTTTTTTACTAGAGTGACTTTGAATTAGACTTGTAGCGCCCGCCAGACTCAAACGGGAATATCTTCAAATGTACAGGGTGTCCACAAAGTCGCGCATCATAGATAAATAGTCTATTTAATTTACTTAATTTTATTTATTAAATTTTAGTTTTCATTCGGCCCAGATACGTTGAGCAACATTTTCCTGTTTTTCCGTTTACAACATGTTTCAGATTGGTGGGACATATTTCGAACAATTCATGTAACCATCCTTTCAAATGAATGTTGTCTTCCCTATGATTCGCGACTTTGTTGACACACTGTATATTAGGAAGGTGTACATATTTAGGGAAATTGTTGGTATATTATGTTGAATCCTCTTATACAAATTTGCTAAACTTTGTTTCTTTTTTCTCCTAACTTCGGAAAGACTTACGAAATAGAAAAGAAATTGTTTAATTTTATTTGCATTTGCTGTCGTGAGGAAAGGATTCGCAATTGATGCTGGAGCAACAAAGAAAAGTTGCAACCTTGATGGAGGTGCTTGAGAGTCCCATCATAGTTAATGGGGAGGTTCGGCGCTTTTTTCATGCCGAGACTCGTGCCAAATGCATTGACATGGACAAAGTGGAGTTTGAGCCACTATCATACCACATAATACCCCCATTTTAGAAAAAAATATATAAATGACATGCACTTGTTCAATTGATGTTACTGCCTTTTTGTGTGAACTGTTTAATAGATGTGATTCTTTAAAAATGGTATGGTGACTTATTGGACACCCTGTATTGTAATGATTTGGCAGCCAATCGGCACCCTATCAAGTCGGCGGCCTGTGCGGGCGCACGGCTCCCACCCCTCGGTACGGCTCTGAATGCAACCAATATATTAATTATATTAACCACTAAGAATCGTCTTCGGTTACTTGAAAACTGATCTCAGGATGTGGAATCATTTCCTCAAGTTTCTGAATCTATTCTTCCCCGAATGTTTCAGGAGCTCACGTGATCGTAGGAAAAAAGATCGCAGAAAAGCTGGAAGAAAAGGGACACAAGGTCACGCTGCTGGTATACGATTCCGACAAGGTCGACACGACGAGCCTGCAAAGATACATCCAAGTCCGGGGAAGGAACGACGACGGTAGCATATGGTTGGCCGACAAGAATGGAAAATTCCTTCATGACTACGCGGCAATCTGGAGTGATCATAAAATAGAATTTCAGACCAGCATTCTACTTTTCCTGCAAACGCCAGAATTCATGTGCCGAGCCGTCCTTGACAATCCGAAAGTAATTGAACGGATCTCCCGAGAGAAATTCGACTTTGCCATCGTGGATTACACGAGCAACGGATGCATCTATGCCCTCATGCACCATTTCAACATTCCATATGCCAGCGTGATTTTATCCAAGGGATTCGACCAAACTGTGTTTCCTCAAAATCCGGCCACAGTCGGCGTCCTGTTATCCAGATTAAATGAACCCAGCAATGTGTTCGAAAGGGCATTCAATCTCGTTGCTTTCGTCATATCCAGACTCGGAACTGAAATACATCATTGGGTGAGTTCTTTCCATATTTGGAGACGAATTCCGGACTCCCCTTCGTTGGGACAACTAATCGACAACAGTGAGCACATATTCATCCTACACGATTACTTTGTGGACGAGACGAAACGATTCCCCGCTGATGTTTCTTTGGTCGGCTGCTACACGTGTCGCCCTCCAAAACCACTAGAGACAGATCTCCAAACGTTCATGGATGAGGCCAAGAGTGTCGTGATAATCTCTTTCGGGTATTCCTACACAAAATCTGGAATTTTCCCAGATAGGCTCTGGAATGGGATCATCGGTATGGCAAGGAATCTTTCTGATCGAGGTGTCAAAGTCTTGATGACTTTCCCGGGGGAATTTGGCGAATGTCCAGGAAACATGAGAGTTGAGTCGTGGCTCTCCATGATGGATGTCTTGGGACATCCCAAGACTCGTGTGTTCATCAGTCAATGTGGAGGAGGGAGCGTGATGGAGTCCCTATATAATGGAGTTCCCATCGTCGGGATTCCCCTGTTCGGCGACCATTTCGAGATGTGTTCTCTTTTGCGAAGACGAGGTCTCGGGCACACGTTGAACAAGGCGAACGTGGATGCCCACATTCTCTCCGAGATGATTGTGAATATCCTGAAAGACCGTGACTTGGAAAATCGTGTAAAAAATGTTTCCTCCTTCATGAAGGACATCTCCACCATTTCCTTCCAGAAAATCGCAGAACGCATCGACCACATCGCTCATCATAACAGTCATACTGATGGCTTTCGGCTGCATACATTAAGCTACCACGTTTGGGAAGTGTATATGGTAGACCAAATTCTATTTTTCTTATTCCTTGGATTTATTTTGAAAAAATTGCTCTTGATGTATCGGAAAAAACCCGTTCCTAGGATTCCTAGGAATGATACCAAATAAAATCCTGAGAAAGAAGAGTTGTTTATCTGATGAGAGAGTCATGGGTACCGCTTCCTTGTGTGAGGTTGAATGAAAGTCAGACTTTGGAAAAAAATAACCTTCATTTGGTGACAACTCCTGAAATGGGCCTGTCCACGCCAAGTGGTTGGAAAATTTTTTAGCCGGAAATTTTCATAAATATGCAAATTTCACTTTCGCTACAGAAATTCATTATCACTTTCCTTAGAAGATATTAGTGAAAGAGAATATTTCATTGAAAAATGAGCGAATTGGACATAATTATTATATATTTTCCATACAAGTCTCATGATACTAAAAAATGTGATGAAAATGCACATCTGGAGAGACTGAATTTGACTGCTGGAAGCCATGCCAGCATTGACATACTGATAATTTCAAATTAGTTCAGGTGTGAAGAGAAGATGTCAATTGTTCACATTTGAATGATATCTTTAAAATAAAATTAATATATATGTACAGACTTTTCGTTTCAAAATACATTTTTAGAACATGTCACATCCAACACCGTCACAGAGTTCTCATCTTGGGGTGACTTACACAAATTCCAGGCGTTCATTCCATCTATAGAATGGACATGAAACTAAATTATTAGGATCCGCTCGATGACAGATATGTGAACATTAGTGTAATTGACGTAAACTTGAGGTTCACGAAATGTCACTTCCTTTCTTTGCACATAGGTACACCTCTAACATGAGTTAGAGTGCAAGACTTTGGATTATGGAATTTTCAGTCACCACCCAAAGCAAATTGTAACAGAATTTATATGCTGATTTGTCAGCCATAATATAGTTAAATACATGTTGTATACTAAAAATATTACTCCGGATGTCACATACGACCCCGTGAACAGACCAAATTAGCGAAGTTGTTCAGAGGCTATTAGGCGAAAATTAATTTTCCGTCATAGTCTTACTGTTGTTTCTATGTGGGTTTATCCACATCATATCAACAGAAAAAAAGTTCTACGAATCGACACGAGTTGGCGCCTAACCTCCGATTCTTATCCTTCTGCCCTGAAATAAGCAGTACCCCGTATTTTTCAGACAGCACCCGAACTCTTCCCATGTGCAACATAAGGAAAGGCTTGGGAATTTCTAGATATACCTGTTCAAGGCGGTAACATTGTGGAAGGAGACTCTAAGCACTTCTGGCCTGTGGGTCCCAGGAAATATGTTCAATTTTCCTATAACTCCACATGGCACATGCACTTACTGGGGCTCTTCCATAGAAGAAAACTTCCATGAAAACATTCCCTTGGAGTTGTTTCCCTCTACTAGACAGGGAGTTGAGTCATGTGAGTACTCAATTCGTAATTCTGATCCAGTAAAAGGAATAAAACAGCGAGGGTCCTTCTTCATTAATCGCTTCGTGATTCGCCCGTCTTTGATGCCGGCGACGTTGTCCTTCCCAAAAGTGACGCCCGCATGAGACACGAGCGATTCGTGTTCCGTCATTTCGGACTAGCTAGAGCGAAGCAAGTCGTGTATTGACGAGGTAAACCTCTTGGCAAGTCCTTGTAAGCAAGGACTTGCTAGCAAGAACTTGCCTTGCGTATCGGGGCCTTAAGGGATAGCATATCAGTCTCACACCAGAAAAATCCTACCTGCGAGAGAAAGCCCAGGCCCACAGTAGTTGAGAGTTCTCTCGCGAGAGAATGTTCCGACTCAAAGTAATACCATCGTCACAGAGAGGTCTTCCCTGCATCGTCGCAGCAGCCTCCTTCTCCTCCTTGCCTTAGTTAAACCAGGTTTAGACACTGGGCGACATGCACCAGATTCATTTAACTTTAAACCGATTCGTTTTTATAATGGGCGTCTATGGGAATAAGTTTATCTCGGTTAAACGGATTCCCATAGGGGACCATTTTGAGATCAGATTAGTTTAGCTTAAACGGATTCGGTGCATGTCACCCACAATCAAGCTTTACAACCCCAAAATGACATCAACACCCCGAGATGTCCACGGGCTTCCTCACACCGAGGGTATTCGAGCTTGGATCTCGTCTCGTGCAGTGAAGGCAGAAGCCTTATTTTCATCAAACCATTCTCAATTGGTGAGGGTCTTCTTCTGTCGTGGTGTGTTCTGGCTTTCCCTTCAAGCGCTGGATAGTTATGATTTTTCAATGCTGCACTATAGTAGAGGGTGGGTGGTGGACAAAAACAAGGCCCATTTCTTTTTTTCTCATCTTCAATAGCAGTTTCCATGACACATTGAATTTTGATAGGGCGACAATGACGAATGGAAGCTGGGAAAATAATTAATCCACACCCCAGGAATCCATGATATCTGAGACTGAGGAGGCTGTCATGATGAAATTCATGCACAATGAGGACAAATGTTTTAAAATATTTCTCAAATAGGCAAGAGCTTTCATCGAAAACTAGTGGCTAGGCTATCACACAAGGTCTACAAACTAAAGGCCACGGGGGTATAGTGGGGGATGACTACTTTCAGCATCATGAAGACATTGAAAACGTAAAAATTTCCTTTCAAGGGACTCACTGGCATTTTAAATTAATAAATGATAGCCCAAAACAAAATATCACAGATTGTTACAGTTGAAATACGATACCTAGTTCCTGTTTATGTCAGCAAATTAATAAAATTTGCATTGTGTAGAAACTGGACACCGAATATGACTCCATTGTTAAATGATTCATTTTACAAGGTTGATGCACAGAAAAGCGCACTCACATGAATCCAAGCATTTTTGGAATGCCGTTTTCAATACTCCAAAAGCACCGGAATTCAGTTCTTGCATATTATCAGCATAAGCGTAGCGAGGATAGAAAAAGTGGCGGGGAGGCACAGGACAAAGTGATGGCACGGGAGCTCTGAGATACTGTTATGCATTTCTACAGATGTAGATATAAGTATGTAGATCTTATGTAGAGCTTTTCCTTCTTTTTTTTTAGCTTCTTTCCTTTAAAAAGGGGGGGGGGGCGCGTATCCCCTTGCCCCACGACGCTGCATTGCTGACAATAAGCATAATATTGGGGAATATCAGCGACATCACGTTTCTTTTGAAATTCAGCTTTTTTCCCACATTTTCCCCATCATCTGAACCACTGCGCTGGAGTGCATTGTGCATCATTAGAGCTCACCTCACGTGATTTCCAAGCCTCAAGTATTCCTTCTTCATGAATGACTCCGTCTGCTGAAGTGCCAGCAGCGAAAGTAGCCGCCTCATACCGCTGAATCACGCAGCTACGTAGCCCAAGGAGGTGACAAAGTTCAGGAACGCTCGCAGAAGAAACTCACACTGAACAGAACGAAACCCAGCCTCCTCACCGCAAGATTGGAAGACATCGTGGAGACATCACGTGACCAGCCTCGTCCAATCAGCCGCTCCGGCAAGCAGCAGGTTCAGACTCGCTCCCTTCCTCCCTCCGCACTCCACTCATGAGCTGGGGGCGATAGAAGACGAGACTGGCGCTCAAATTCTGTCCGGCCGAAACGCAACGCACAATTCCTCATTTAATAATTTGCCAGGAGTACCAAGCGTCAGCTTCGCATTGCTCCATCGTCATCTTAAGCCCCAAAACCCTCGCTATGTTCCTGTGACTCGTCCTGGTCGCCTTCGTACTGGGCCTCCGGAGTCAGACAGCACAGAAATGGTGGCAGGTGAGAAGAGACTGCATCGTGTATTCCTCACGTTTCTGCATTTTGGATTAGTCTTAAAAAATATTCATTTCCATTTGTGGCGGTGCTGGACCAGATGTGACCTAATACAAGAGAAGTTTAAATTTAATTGTTACCAGGGTCGCTCGAACACAGGCTTCCAGAGCAGGGGCATGTTCCTCGCCTCTGCTAAACTTAAATCTAAATCTAAATCTAAAAGCAGTCTAAAGCAAAAAATCTATTCTTCGCCCTGACCCTTTAGACTAAGATTTAGCCTAAGATTTAGATTTAGATTTAGATTTAGATTAGATTTAAGTTTAGCAGAGGCGAGGAACTGGCTCATGCAATACGATATGGAGATATTTGATGGAAAATGGTATGATATGATTTTTAGAACTGTTCATTCCAAGCGCATCTCTCTGAATCACGATTTTTGTGCTCCCAAGGGAAACGACCATTCATCGAGGAATGAATGGTATGGTAACTCTAACTGACGAAGCCAGGAAGCAGGAAGTAATGCAGCAATCCACAGATGACGGTCACGTTTCACTGGGTGGTAGGTCGGGCTGCATCGTCTGCATCAAAGGAAAAAGACACTGATAAGCGGATGAAATTGACGATGAAATGTTACGAAAAAAGGGAATCCAGGTTTCCAGATTATGAATTACGATGAACGTGATTTTATGACGTTGGGCCTCTTCTGCAATCGCTGAGTCCACCGATATCGCTTAAGATGGAGGCAGTTCGTAGAACTTCCAATGCATATAATTTTTCCCGGTTCCTCAGAAACGATGGGAGTGAGGACACCAAAGCCAACACCAAGGACACCCTCGGTTCTAAAGGGTTGGTGGGGGCAGAGCCATACCAAGGATATTCGGCGTCATGTGCGAGATTCCCCCCCCCCCTACACCTCTTCAGCTTCCCCAGCACCAATAATACATGACTTACTAATTCGTTAAATTCAGGATTATTTGCAATTTAGAAAAATGCTGTATTCTTATTTTGTAACGCCTTTGGCAGCCAATCGGCACCCTGCGCGGACGCACTGCTCGCAGCGGCCTCGGTACAGCTCTGGGAGAGGGACACCCTTCGCGACTGCGAGCAGCACTGGGTCGTCTGCATTCGCCTGCTGCAGGTGCCAGGGGGAGAGGCAGGTGAGAGGATTGGCGGATCTGGTGAGTACCAGAGAGTACTTCGTTTTACAAGGTCGACATGGGCGGTTCCTGGGTTCGATCACCCCGAGTTCCAAATTTCGACGTGACTTCCTTTTCATTTAAGCCATACATCAATCCGAATTCCTAATTCCCTCCCAATTATTATATGTATTTTTGGTGCGAGCGTCGAATTCGCATCCTGATGAAATTTATTTTCGCTTACGTCGACGGGACGATCCCGATCGACAAGGAAACTTCAAGATGATCGGTGAAAAGGCAGAATAGCTGCATAGCTGAAATCCAATTTGACGACTCCATCGAGCCATTCGATGAGTCACGACAGATATCAAGGGAGTCTTTGAGTCGATGTGAGACATGAAGAAGCGCGGGCTAGTCGCCTGCCTTCTACTTCAGCTCTTCTCCCTTCGGAATTCGTTGGAGGCTCGAATTCATCGCGAGGGAGAGGGAGGCAAGAAAATCCTCTGGGCGGTCATGGTCCATGGCGGTGAGAACGCTTTTTTCTATTCTCTGTGGGGAGGGTGGGGATAGAAACTAAGTGATGTTATGGAGGTGCCATGCTGGCACTTTTCTTTCGTGCGGTGCGTCATGATGTCTCGACACCGAAACTCGTGCGACCTGTCTCTAGAAGATTCTTTTCTATTCGACAAGCTGTCCAGTCCAGATGAGACTCAGCAAAGGGGGAAGGGTTCAGTACCAATTCCTGATGGAGAAATTGCGTCCACATCCTCCGTTGTAAAACATTATAGGATTTGTGGGTAATTCAACGCTTCCATTACTTACAATGAAGGTAGCGATAACGAATGCTGGCATTGCAAACAGTGTCGTACCGACGATATTTGGCGCCCTATGCTAGATATCAATCCAGCGCCCCCCTCTCTATACCTCTCCAGCTTTCCCAGCACCAACAATAGATTATTAACTAATTTCAGTGTACTAATTTAATTTAGTTAAATTCAGATCATTTCCAATTCTTAAAAGGCTTTATTCATGTTTCTTTTTTTTTTTTAGTAATTTGGCAGCCAATCAGCGCTCCCTCAAGTCAGTGAACTGGGCGAACGCACCGCTCGCACCCCCTCGGTACGGCTCTGAATGCAAGTAATATTTTAATGATTTTAATCATCAATAATAATATTTGGTAGTTGAAAATTGATCTCAGGTTGATGGAATCACTCCCTCGAGGTTTTTTTTTTTTTAGCGTGAATCTAATACTGTGCTGATTATGAAATTTATCGTTCCTCAAATTTCCTCCAAATGTTTCAGGAGCTCACGTGATCGTAGCAAAACAAATCGCGGAAAAGCTGGAAGAAAAAGGACACAATGTCACGCTGCTGGTCTACGATTCCGACAAGGTCAACACGACAAGCCTGCAAAGATACATAGGAGTCAGAGGAAGAAACGACGACGGCAGCCTGTTGTTAGCCGACGAGACCGGCAAATTCATCTATCCCTACGCTGCAATATGGAGCGAATCCAAGCTGGAAATTTACAACAGTCTCCTTCTCTTCCTCCACACGCCGGAATTCATGTGCCGAGCCGTCCTGGACGATCCGAACGTGATCGAACGGATCTCTCGAGAGAAATTCGACCTGGCCATCGTGGATTACACGAGCAACGCATGCATCTATGCCCTCATGCATCGACTGAACATTCCTTATGTCAGCGTGTTTTTATCCAAGGGATTCGACCAGACTGCGTTTTCTCAAAATCCGGCCACAGTCGGCGTCCTGCTGTCTAGACTAAGTGAACCCAGTAACATGTTCGAAAGGGCGTTCAATCTCGCTGCTTTCATCGTATCTAGACTCGGAACTGAAATATATCATTGGGTGGGTTCTTTCCATATTTGGAGACGATTTCCCGACTCCCCTTCGTTGGGACAACTAATCGACAACAGTGAGCACATATTCATCCTACACGATTACTTTGTGGACGAGACGAAACGATTCCCCGATGATGTTTCTTTGGTCGGCTGCTACACGTGTCGTCCTCCAAAACCTCTCGAGACAGATCTCCAAACGTTCATGGATGAGGCCAAGAGTGTCGTGATAATCTCTTTTGGATATTCCTACACAAAACCTGGAATTTTCCCAGATAGGCTCTGGAATGGGATCATCGGTATGGCAAGGAATCTTTCTGATCGAGGTGTCAAAGTCTTGATGACTTTCCCGGGGGAATTTGGCGAACTTCCAGGAAACATGAGAGTTGAGCCGTGGCTCTCCATGATGGACGTCTTGGGACATCCCAAGACTCGTGTGTTCATCAGTCAATGTGGAGGAGGGAGCGTGATGGAGTCCCTATATAATGGAGTTCCCATCGTCGGGATTCCCCTGTTCGGCGACCATTTCGAGATGTGTTCTCTTTTGCGAAGACGAGGTCTCGGGCACACGTTGAACAAGGCGAACGTGGATGCCCACGTCCTCTCCAAGATGATTGTGAATATCCTGAAAGACCGTGACTTGGAAAATCGGGTAAAAAATGTTTCCTCCTTCATGAAGGACATCTCCATCATTTCCTTCCAGGAAATCGCAGAACGCATCGACCACATCGCTCATCATAACAGTCATACTGATGGCTTTCGGCTAGATGCAGTCAGTTACCACGTTTGGGAAGTGTATATGCTAGACCAACTTCTATTTTTCTTATTCCTTGGATTCATTTTGAAAATTTTCCTCTTAATATACCGGAAAAAACCTTTTCTTTGCTTTTCCAGGATTTCCAAGAGTGATCGCAAGTAAAATCTTGAGAGAGACGGGAATAGTTGATCTGATGAGAGATATCACATGGATATCGCTTGCTTGCAGTAGGTTTTTTGGAAGTTAGACTTAACATTAAATAACTTTTTATTGTGTATCCATTCCCGAGATCATAACCTTTCTTCTTCGAGTTAAGATAGGAAGGTACCAGTAGTACTGTTCCATTAGTAACTTTGGTGGGCGCTTATTTCAACCATGGCCTTTAAAAACAATGTGAAAGTGGGAAAGGGCATGTCTAATCTTGTTAGGTTTGTTACAGGAATGGATCGGTTTGTTTGGGTTTAACGTCAAGGAAGGTGAAAACCTCTCATGTAAAAAAAAAATTGGAAAAAGTTTAATCTTGGTTTTTAAAATAGCACTATCAATACAATGGTGCAATGGAGGGCCTCTTTGTTATGGAAATGCAACCAAGCATGGTTGTCTCTGGAAAGGGAGTTAGAGATGTTTCTAAATCCGTAAGCAAAGGAAGCTCTCCGTCTCGCATGAACAAGTTTTTTTGGTTTTGGACAAGTGCGGTAAAGAAAAAAATTTCTTGATATGAAGTGAACTCTTTAAATTATATAACTTCTCCCATAACAACGAGTAGAAATGGATTTAGGAGTTTTTCAGAAGGCTTTGAAAAGACGTGTATACTCAGAGGAATAAAGAAGTCGAAATGATATGTGTCAGTCGATTTTCGCATTTCGATTTATATTTTTTTAACTCAAAAGCGCAAAAACATTGAATTTAGATGCATATCAGTCTCTCCAGACATTTTCGGGTCGCTGGAAAGGCGTCTCCACAACCGAAACACGTCCATAGCCGAGTCGAGAGGGGGGGGGAGGGAAGCTTCCTGTGGCCTTGCTTCGTCGAGAGGCATGTCAACCTACGTCTTCCACTACATCGGCTCCCTCGGGGCAATGCATTTGTTGAAAGATTAAAACGCAAGCGCGAGAGATTGTATGGCCTGAGAGAGTGTATGGTTTGTGCGTTTGGGCCTTGGAATCTTCCTGGGCAAACACAATGAGCTTTGAAGGAATCCTTTGTGTCACTTATTTTCCCTTTCCCTTTCCTGCATGACAGCGAAATACTGGACTTCCTTCACTCATGGTGAGTATGCCATTCATTTCCATGCAGGAGGCTTGAGAATTCTGTGAGAATGTGAGAATTCTCGAGCTGGAAAACGTCCAGATCGGGGACTTCACTGCATCGTCTTCTCCTTTTAGATAAGACAGGTACAGTAAAAAATTCCAATGGGAGGGAGGGGGGGTTGTTATTAAAAATTGGTAACCATATATGGCATATATGGCCAAATTTGGGAATAGAACTAGTAAAATGTATCCCACTTTTCAACACCATTTTCGCTTCTTTCGATTTCCAATAGGGAAGCGAGAGACTTCCAAGATCGTTGATTGACGAACAACATACTCTTTACTAAGAATGCATGCATAGACATGGATACAGGAAATTTTATTCTTTCTCAAGGATGAGGCTTTTCTACAGAATGAAGGAGCCAAAGATAAAACTCGTACAATGTCCGCGAAAATTTTTCAGTGTGTTTTTCTCTTCTTTCCACTTCGTTACTAACGTCACGGAGAACCCAGCTTTTCGAGATCGGTCCTAAATAGCATGAAATAGTGTGCCTACGTTGCCTGAAGGTTGGCAAGGTTGCCTGAATGTGTCGGTGGACTGATAACGTCGGTCCAACGTTGACGGAAAGTGAGCAGGCGATGTAGGGTGCTTGTGTGCGGCCAAAATTTGGTCGATTCATTGTCGGCGAAGAGAGGATGTGCAAGATTGAGGGCATGAACTATGTCAACTTTGGTAAGATGTCAATGTCAATGTTGGTGAAAGGTCAGGTGGACGTGTGTGGTGTTGCTCTGGCCAACCAAGGTTGAGCCAAAATCGGCTAAATGGCGGCATTAGGTTTTACAACATGCAGTAGTGGTGACCAATCCTTCTTAACTTGATATTGTTTTAAATGTTCCACGAAAGCGAGTCTTTTAATGTTGTGACTATTAGCGAAAGAGAATCTCATTTATCACTAGACTCTGCTAGCATGAAGAAAAATCGATCGCTTAAGCTGTAAACAGAAAATAGTTCGTCCAAAAACCAGCTCCATCAACTCAAACTTTATAAAGATGTTCTGGAAAGTTAAAGTCCAGTGAACTACCGCGCGAAGTCGTTAGTGATGGACAAGGGAATTTCCCAGGCGGCATGGACGATCTGGATGTGCTGAATCTAAAATTCCTCCATATTCAAACCACAAACATTCCAAGTTGAATGGTATGTGGTTTGAATATGACTCGCTGAGTGTACCGTGCTACCTTTTTACGGATGAAGTGGGACCAGGAGATGGAGGCAGTGGAAATGGATCTACCTCGGTTTTAATGGATTCCGAGGCTTCATATGCCTGAACATCTCGGGATCTTCATCCATCCTGAAAGATTTAGTCTGGCAGTATTCCGTCCAAGAGGAAGTTTCTCCTCCACATGTTAATGAATAGGAGTAACGTAAACATTGATAACATGATGAAATACCTTGGGAAATCAACAAGTTCTAAGCCTGAGCCACTTCCAGTAACAATACACCTTTTCATGTTCGAAACGAGAATACAGATGTTTTTTATTGTGACAGGAAAATTTTCAACACGTTTCGATTAACCCTTTAAGCAGGGAATTTCTCAGACTGAAGCCTACCAGCGGGGTCAGAAATTATTTTTATGGGAATAACAATTCGTGTTTGTTGTAAAGAAAAAAATACCACTCTTTCTCGAGTTTATAGTCCCATTTCGAGTTTCGAACTCGTGTTTAACTCAAAACTCGAAAAATAATGGGACAGTAAAAAATGTCAAACCCCCCCAGAGAAGCATTTCACTATGGTGGATATATACTTCATACCTACTGATGGGGTTAAAGTTCGCTTCAGGGATTTTTTTTTCAATGTTCTGCCAAAGGGTCTCTTGAATGTGTATAAAAGTGACATGAACGCTGTGATCAGTTATCTATCTTTCATCAGCAAATTTGGTGAAATTTGCCAGTCACCATCACATGTCGTCTCATGGAAAAAGAAAAAAAGGTGTATTACAACTGGAAATGCCTCTGGCTTAGAACTTTTGGCTCACCCGACGTTTATTGATTTACCCGATATGGTAAGTTGACCTCACTAATAATACTCCTTCGGGGTTCGGTGGTCGAGTGGTTCTGGCTTCCGAGTGGCAACCCGGGAGGCGAGGGATCGAGTTCGTGTGGCGGTGGCTCTTCCTCTGCCGACAGACGACGCACCTGCTTTCCTGGGGAGTGTCTGCTTAGCGTGGGATAACACACACGCCACTCAGTGTGCCACGTCTAGGAGATACGGGTGTAGTTCACCTTAAAAATCATACGTGCCAGTCATGGGCTTAGGCAACCCGTGAGCCGCCCCTTTGGCCTCCTAAAGGACCGTGGAGGGGTGTCCCTAAAGGACTGTGATACAGATGCGGTGCCCGTGCCAAGCGTGCACCCTCTCTCTGTGTACTGTAAATGGTCCGTTGTCATTTGTGTATACCGCATGTCCTGTCTTAAAAAAAAAACTCCTCACATCCAATTGCACAATGTTGGTCAGATGTAGGAAAAGTGGGTGGAACGTTGGTACCAAATGTGCATCCAATGTCAATTCAACGTTACACCGACAGCATATTTACGCTGAGCCTTTGTTGACGCGCGTCGTTAGTCCTGCATATTCCAGATTGGCATGCTACTACCTTGGAGAAGTATAAGCCTAACACATTTTTGCAAACTGCGTAATCCTGTGGGAATGTGTGCATGCATTTTCAGGAACGTACTACATCAGAGAGACGGAAGTCTCTTTGGACTCTCTCTTGTACTTTGAAAACAGCAAAAAAACCAATATGGACGGGAGACGGGAAGGAGGGACGATCTCCAGGATGAAGGCAAAAGAGGAGAGAGCATATCCAATGAGGAGAACATAAAAAGCGCCTTGCATGTCCTGGGATGTGATGGGACGGAGTTTACGAGATCCTCCTGCACCTTGGTCCACATGGGAACTTGAGAACATGGCTTCTGAGATCAAATTCCCCTTCCAGTGGTCCACCAATCCGCCGGAGATCATCCGCCACATCCTGGTTTATATGAAAGGCGGGAACGAGTAACTGTCATTTATACGTTAATCTGTCGTCTGGCAGGATCGAAAAGGAATCCATTATTAAATTTGACACCTATTCCCTCACAAGATGCCCAAAATCAAAATGCTTGTGGGGTAAATTCTTTTGTTCCCCCATTTTAATCACTGAATTTGTCGTCGCTGGTAACAAAAACACATGAAATGCTGTATGAACCAATACCGTCTGGCTACGTTGAAAAGAAAAGCATATAATGCATTGGATCAGTGACGGCTAGTCAGGAGAGGCAAGGTAGGCCAGGCCTCCTCATGACTTTTAGGAGGCGCTTCCCCATATAATTAAAGTATCCATTACTGTACGATAGCAAATGACTGAAAGAAGTCTCTGATGATCCTTGGATTCATTCTCAACTGACACAAAATCAGCGAAGTCCGGTCTCAGACACTTTAATCCCGCGCTACACAGCAGTAAGCTCTGGGAGACTGACCTCACCGTCTGCATTGCGCATGAGGGTGCCTGCGTGGAAGAGCTACGACGACTTTAGCCTCTTGAGGACGGATGACGTTATTCAATACAAATTTTCCCTAACTGAAATACATTAATATAGTTACAGTTCCGCAAACTACTGAGTTTTTTCATCAACGATACAATAATATGCACATAGTAAGTATATACAATTAAAATCTAAAAAAATGTGCTTTTTCGGTCAAATTAATCCCCTCTGAGGGGCAATTTTGTCAAAATTAATCCCCTCCCCATGTGGTTAAGATCCTTTACCTCATGTAGAGAACTCTTCTGTCATCCAAATTCGTATTGCCAATTCATATCTACGCAGCCGCAATAGATGAAAGAAAAAATATATACGTTTTACATAATATTATGATATTCGCTAGGTGTGCTAGTTGAGATTTTGTTCAGATGTTGTGAAACTCCTGAGGGGAGAAAGTCGTCAGTCCACTATTTTTCCCCTCGGGCCGCATGCGCCTCTTCTTTCACTCGTGTATTAATGGAAGTTTCAATGTCCACCCTGCTTTTGCGCTATTTCGATTCATCAACTGGAAACATGAAAGGGTTTTTCGCTCAACGACTACCCTTTTGAGAGCACATCCTCCTGAGCACACCTTTCGTGTTTCGTGCTCCCATTAATACTACGATGAACTCATGTCCTATATGAAGATTTTGAGCTGGATTCGACAGATTTTTCGTTAACGCTCCGCTATTGCAGTGGACCAGTCAAAAAGTCCCTTACGGAACTTCCAAATACAGGCGTATGTATAGGATTGTACAGTACTGAATTTAGCCATGTTTGGAAACAGTTCAGTCCGTATCATGTTTTGGCCATTCTTAATAAATATGGAATCATATATGGTTCATGTTCAGACCCCCATATATGGTGCTAGGTTTGCACTGTATATGACACTAGTATAAGCTATACGGAAAAAATACCGTATTTAGAATATATTTGGAAACTGTTCAGTCCATGTAATATCCACGGATACACACGCATGCACGTTGAGGCCTTCCACGTATGGCCTGACATCTAGCAGTTTGTTCAATGAATATAAAGTTCTCACAATATAAGCGAGGTCGCGCTAATCCCGCCGCTATATGTCTCCCGATTCGCCAAATGCTAATGAATGGTTCTGCAGAAGCTTTCACCCTCAACTCGATAATTTCCCACGTACAAACCGAAGGAATGAAGTCGTTTTAATCCATGTATATATTGAGACACGTAACCTAGCTTAAGGAGGCTCCAGGTAATTCTTGCCCAATGCATAGAGGGAGTGAGGTTCCCCTTGTGAAGTGAGTCACAAAAACGCTTGTTCCAGTTTCGTTGTTGAGTGACTCTGCATCTGAGCCTCTGCCTCAATCTGCCATCAATAATGCATGCGGAGGCCATCTACTGCAAATTGCAAATTAAGAACCGTATGAGGGACCTGTATATGATAATATATTGCTACGTTTATCCAATATATTAAATAATGCCAAGACGTACCAAATTATTATATGTGCTATATACATTGCAACTAAGCACCATATTTAGGGCTTATATATGAACAATGTATAGCTCCATATTCATTAAGAATGGCCAAAACATTATATGAACTGGACGGCTTCCAAATACAGTCTCCCATATATAATTTTTATTTGTACCATGTACATTTCGAGCAAAGCACCCCTGTATGGCCGTATTTGATATCGCGCATGAAATCTGAATATGGAGTTCCCGTAAGGGGTTCTCTTCCTGGAGGAACGATGGAACAGGCCTCTGGACAAGGTACACTTCAATCTTTCATAACTCCCAGGCAGAAATTCTCCAGACTAGTCCACAAGTTAGGGGAAGGTTCCGATCTCCGTGTCTCTTACCTCTCACCGTGAACATGTGAAAAATGTAATGCGCAGCTCAGCAAGGACGAGAGAAAAAAAACTTGCATCTGATCCAATTTCGGCTTGTATGGAGAGCCGAGCCTCGTGGCAATCCCGTAGAACTGGGGGTAGAAGGTATCCTTGGAGATGTAGAAGTGGGTGCTTCCCATCTGGGTTGTCTCCAACTGGGCGTTCGTCTGTCCCGTCACGTAGGCGTACCGCGAGGAAAGAACCCTCTTCAGGCCCTCTTCTGTGTTCGCCACGAAGTAATAGTCGAAGTTCTTCTCGATCCGGCTCCATAGATTCCGGTATATCCCATCTTTCGCCGACTACGTCAAATTTTGTTTGAGGAAACGTGAATGGACGTAGGTCGACAAAAGAAAGTATTTCAGAGTGGAATGAACTCATAGCGCTCAGTGCACTCAACCTAATACTATCATTTAATAAATTGAAACGAATATAGATATTAGGATTCCGGTTTGCAAGCCAAATGAGAAAAAAAATGACCAGTGAAGTACAGATCTGCCACACCTGAAATTTTCTCTTTTCGCCACTTGCTAACCATCCAATCTAAAAATGAAAAGCTGTCATTGCTACATCTTAGACATAGTTGATTAGCCCCGGATGACTGGATTATGTTCAAGATGGTTCGCGCGTAAGCGTCGTGTGGAGACTGGATGAGAATATGAAGTGTTCTATGTGAAATGCGGCTAATTAAGTAGATCGGTCAGCAATGCTGTTGATGCTGCTAGTAACAGTCACTCTCTCCCTTTGTCTGGTGTGAATCTGTCATCCGTTAGGGCAGAAAGGGAACTGGAAGTTTCAGTCGTTGATTGACATCCCAACCCAGGCGGAACGCTGAACATGGGCACTGAGTCGAGTTGTCCGGTTGCTATTTTAACTTCGGACAGACGGAATAAATGAAAGGGGAGAAAAAGTGAGAGACCGATCGCAGTATCTGCCCTTTCGCCGTAGTACATATGGAAATGACAGATAAAAACTGAGAAAAATACTCGTAGATAATGAGCATTACAATTGCGAAACATCTGTTTTTTTTTTCGTGACTTCCCACCTCCACCATGTCCTCCCTCGTGTGAAAGGGAAGAAGGAAAGTGGAACTCATCCTCACCTGGAAGAGCGTCTGATAGACGATCCCTCGTCGAAACCCCCACTCATATCCCCGGGAAACGACCGCGCTGTCCAGCTCCTCCAGGGAATCCAAGGCCGGTTCCATAAGCGGGATGGTGAGGTGGGACACCAGCGACCCGCTGTATGCAGCTGGTAGGGCAAACAGTGGATCACCCATGTCAGAATATTTGTGTGAAACTACAAAACATTTGAAAAAGGACTTCTTCCCCCATTTCATGAAAACTTTTCCCCAGGTGATCACAAAAGTCAATGACCGCAATGCCAATACCACGTGAACGTGTTGAAGCGAAAGTTCTCAGCGCTTGTAGCCATATCCAAATTGTTAAAAACAGCCGGCGTTGCACTGAGCTTATAGAGCTGTCTTTTGAGGTCTTTTGCTCTGTAAGCACTTCTCAACGGATTGACTTGAAAATCGCTAATCACAGAGATTGCATATTGATCTAAATGTCTGAGCAGTGGGTAGTGCATTTCTTGCAGTTACAAATTTGCAAACGATTCTCATTACTTTCCGGACACCCGAAGTACCCTATTCTCTCTGCAATTCGAACCTTTGAGGTTAATATATAATACCTATTACCGTTGGTCTTCCAAATATGAATTAGGTGAGACAAAATGCTGCCTGGGGGGGGGGGTTGCTCGCGAATGCAGAAGGAAAGTGTATGATGCAATGGCGTGATCAAGGGGGTCAATAGGGGGTCAAAACCTCTCTTTTCCCCTCCCCTTGGGATACATTTAGCAATTTCAATTCCCAATATTTTCATTATTTGGCCAATAATGCAGGGTTTTCCTTTTTCATCTGCCATACTCCCCCCCCCCCCCCCTCTGTTGGAATTTTCTGGGCACGCTACTGATACTGTGAATGGCTACCGTTTTAGTGAAAATTTTTCTTTGATTTTAGATTCACTCTTTAATGTTTTTATTCTCGGAATAAGCTAGATCGTTTTTCCAGACGTTGAAAGAAAAATGTTCTCTATTTCTTATCGGAAGATTGACACATCTCGGGTTCATCCCCCTCCCAGCACCAGATATCCAAAGCGAAAGTAATATGTCGGTCTCACCAATAATGACGAGGCTGAAGAGCATCCACGAACCCATGAAGAACCGCGGCGCCCCCTTCTTCGGCATCCGATAGGTCTCCGAACTCTTGGCTGTGATTGTCTCCATGGAGAGGAGGAGGGCGCGGGTATATGACAACTCCCGCTCCTTCTCTGACGATCTTGCGCCCCATTTTGACCTGTTGAGCCTCGAGAGATGCTCGAAGATGACGAAACCCGCGGCCGCACCAAGGGTACACAGAAACAGCAGGAGCCACATCTGTCGCAAACGGGGGAAACTTACGTTGATTCAAGATTTAGGGAGAAATGAATGATGTCAGCATGTGTGGAGACGATAAACTGTTTAATTAACAACAATAGTAAATGAATCAATGTCAGGGTTCTAGATTCCTTACCAAGTTATCCAACGGTTGAAGAACGACAAAAGCACGGCTCTTCTCCGTGGGGGGAGTGGTGACGAAAATCACCGCCTCGTACATGTAAGGCCATGTGAAATCCACGACCACCGACCGGGCATCATTGATGGTGATCTCCGTGAGCGCCACATCCGCTCTCCGCAGTTGCACCTCCCCAATCATGCCCGAGAAAGTGCCGTCCGGCTTGGGAATTCCCCATTCCCCGTCAGCCGGCGGTTGCAGGACGCACCTGCACACGGGAGTTATGCGTTCGAGTGATGCCAGATACCTCTCATTTCTCTTATTTCGAATCATTTTCTCCCGCAGTCCAATTACATTTTTTTTTGTACCAAAAGTAGATGCAAAAAATTATAGTTCTTCTTGGCTTTTGCAGCCGCTCTTGTTGTGAGTTACTAAAAATGACCAAAATCAGTCTGAATTAGATCAGACTTGGGAGAATACTCCGTTTAACCCTCATACGCTCAGCGCGCCGATCCATCGGCGCGTCAGGTAATGGCCAGAACATTCAGGCGGCCGATCTATCGGCTCCGTCTAAATCATGCTCTTTTAGTTACATAAATGGCTCAAAGGTGGCCGTACAAAGAGCTCTACATGCATAAAACTTATATAAAAATTTACAGAAAAATATTATCTTTCTTACAGGCTTGGTGGCAAGAAAAGAAGGCCAAAAATACAATTTTATTTTTTGCCTAAAGTATGTAAATTTTAAGTTTCTATATTTAATTATTTCAGTTTTTTTTCAAATTATTTTTATTGTTAGCACTTGTAGGCTATTTTTGTTTAAATCTGCTGTTTATAGTGAAAAAGTGTGATTTTTTCATATGTCTTTGACCAAAATGGTATTTTTGGTGAATTTTTGAAGTGAGACTTGTAAATTGAGCCAAATTCGCCTGAGTGTTTTAGGCCAGGTACTTGGAAAATAGGCTGAGTGCGAAAGGGTTAATATCATTTTTATGAATGGCTGAAATTTACTTGGGCAAAGGTTAGTTTTTTGCTCATCTACTTTTCTTAATTCATTATACCTGTAATTTCGGTTCACGAAATACGATTAGTGAAAATTAACTAGCCATTCCCGCTCATGAAACTGTATAGGAACCCAATGTTACGGTGATAATCAGATGAGGACAAGATGAGAACAAACGTGAAGTTCAATAGACGAGCCAGGCAGTAGATAATGCTAAAATCGATTCCCTCCTTCGGGATCAACTCCCCGTTCTTTCCCGTATCCACCACGAAGAACGGATAATAGTTGACCATGGCGATCTTGAGCGCCCTCCCCTTGAAGTCCTTGTAGACCACGAGCGGATCCAGGAAGAGGCAGCCAGAATCCAAGCAAGCCTCCCCTCGGTCCTCCCAGTGCAGATGAAGCCGAAACTCGACCTCTTCCCCTGCCTCAGGACTCGCCGTGTAGATCCACGCTTCGCTCAGTCTGTTTTTCACTCGAGATTTTTTCAGTAGGGCCACGGTCACAGCGCTCTCCTCACGTAGGAAGGACTCCAAGGCCTTCATGGATCCCCGATTCCAGGACGGATGGACCAAAACCCATTTACATCTCGAATTCTCCCATTTCAACTGTTTGATCTGCAAAGACCACAGACAGTTCGTCTCTGTATACACGATTTTTATATTTTCATGTCATGTGATACTGAGAATTCAATCATTAACAAAACCTACTTTGAATCGCGCTTGTTGGAAAACAAAGAAGAAAACAAGAAAACCTGTCTGAAGAAGTCCGATGTGATGTTGGGACTACAGAGGGACAAGATGTGAGCGAAGAATCTCTGTCTCTTCAGCCTGAGGAATAGGCGATCGCTTCCGAGATCCAAATGAGAGGGGCAATCGTGGACTTCGGATGCCCAAGGGCTCATCCAGATGTCCCTTAATTCTATTGCCGGGGAATTCTCGAGATATGTATTCACGGAGATATCCAAATGGAGGAAATGATTCAAATGCAAGATTACCTGAAGGCAAAAAGATTACGTCAGGCCGGTAGATCGGAGCCAGAGAGTCCACGAAGTTCTTAACCGTTTCAAATTCATTTTCTTTTCCTATCCACGCTGAAGAATTACCTTGGAAGGGAAAGGAAAGAGGTGGGTCATTTCGCTGATCGCTAATTCGACCAGCGAGTGAGTTCCACCATCTTGAATTCCGACGAAAATCGCCAATTCAACCAATATTCTATCTCTCCCACAGATTTCTTGATATTTGCATTTTTGTAAGACCTAATTTTCGCTCCCAGCGCTCAAACGAACTAGAAATGCGAAACTGTTTCCACAATTACTTCCCCTCTGGTTAAGATAAAAGCTTCATTCTGATGTATTTTTCATTGTGAGAATGCCTTTTTTAAATTGATTCCAGACACTATTCTCATAAGCATTTCATTAAAAAGGTCATGGTATGCCATTTCTGACGATACAAAATTCGAGATTAGCATTTAATGACTTAGTTAGAAAATATTTTTTCTTGTGACTGCGCCAAAATTCTAACTGATCCAACAGCTGGATCGATTTCATGGAGTAAAATCTGTACTAGACGCTCCATGAATCAAGAGTTATAATCTTTGTTTTAAAAGGGCACGTTATGGTGCTCCACAAGGGAATCGATTTTTTTTATTTTATTATATGGACTTTTATCGTATTCGAAACTGCAAAATCGCAAAATATTGCATAGATTTTCAGTAGAATTCCTTGCATTTCATTATTATTATGTAATGAGCTAACTTTAATTAAGTGAGTTAATTGATTGGTAACTGTTCAAAAATTAATATTTTTTTAAAATTTGTATGCCAGGGAAATAATAAAATGCTCAAAATTAAAAACCAGCAAAAATTTCATTGAGCTACATTCTGTAGATTCCAAGGTGGAAAAATAAATGCATTGTCGATGCCGCCAAACCGTTATATCTCATGAACCCATTGAAGGCCATCCTTGAGTCTGGTATAGTTAGAAAGGGCGTAGCAGGCACTTTTAAGTGATTTATCATGAGTTTATTTTGATTTATTATGAGTTGGGATTCACGGAGTGGAAAGTGCGCGTGTCGGTCACTGAAGTCGGTCAGAGTGTTTGAACAAGAGGAAATTGGGCACTAATAGCGCACAAAACTATTCATATCTCGTCGAGCTATTGAGTGCCAATCTCGAATTTTGTATCGTCAGAAATGGCATACCATGCCTTTTAAATTAAATATTGAAGCAACAGATTCCGGATGTGGCAAGTGTCGATATTGGTCACTGAACTTGATCAAACTGTTTGATCAAGTGAAGCTTCTTGTTTCAGCTTATGAGAATAGTGTCTGAATCAATTTAATCAGTTTAAAGAAGGCAATCTCACATTGGAAAATACGCCAGAATGAAGCTTTTATCTTAACCAGAGTGGAAGTAATTGCGGAAACAGGTTGCTTTTCCAGTCAGTTCGTTTGAGCGCTGAGAGCGAAAATTAGATCTCATTAAAATGCATGTATCTGGAGCTCCATGGGAGAGATGAAAAAAATGGTTGAAAGTGGTATCTTTATATCGATTCCTGTACGTGTATGCCGATTTTCGTCGAAATTCAAGATGGTCGAGGTCACTCGCTGGTCGAATCGGAGTGGAATGAACCAGATGGAAAATCCGATTCCCATTTCCTAAGTTTATCAAAAATGTTGCTTACCTTGGGCTGGAGAGACGAAAGACCAAAGAATGCAAGCTACGGGAACAGTTATACCTAGATCGCGTTTCTTGAAGAACATGGTGAATTTCATGCGGGAGAGAGCGAGCTTTCCATCCAGATACTGGGCCTTCGAGGGCATCATCGGCGCTTTTTAAACGACCTTGCCATCGACCCTGCCCCCTCGATTCTGAGACATTTGAATCCTTCATGAACTCGTGCGAAGAGAATAACAAATGGCGGAACCTCTCGTGCTCCATCGGATTCTTTTATTCACGGAATCGCATCAGGTTCCCACCAAAACCATTCTTACTTCGTTGTTCCTTTTCTGCGCCGTCCGGACCCCGCATTCCCCCACGAAAACGAGCGAGGCAAGGAGATGCCCCAGGCAAAGGAGGTAGAACGCCCCCTGCACGTCCTCCGTCCGAATGGGCCTGGGGTTCCCAGTCGCCTCCTCGTTTGAGGCTTTCACTTTGGCCTCCGTCGACATCAGTTTCTTCCAGTGTTTTACCAGGCCGCCTCCGTTCACTCTCCAGCATCTGTTTTTTTTGAGGAAGAGGGGAATTAGAGGGGAATTTTGGCCCCAAGATATCGAAGAAATTAGGAGTTCTTGTAAAAAATTGTTTCTTGCAGGAAATGGTCATTTATATGACCTAGCCTTTATGTATTGAATGGCAAGTTTACAGACTACAATTTACAATAACAAGTTACGTTGCAGTTCACAAATTTATCCCAAAGTTGCTGTGAGGTGACAAATGCTAATTTCTTGCCAAAAACGCCACTTTCTGGAGAATTTCGGGCTTCCCCATTGCCCTTTTATGTGTTGCACCATCAGGTACCGCGATGATTCGTAATTAAAAAAAAACCTTTCGGAGGCATAATAACTAACTTCCTCATCTAACACATTTGTACCAGCTCTTGCGCCACTTCAACTTTTTGCCCTTGCACACGATACGTGCCCATTCGGTATAGCGCGATAACGAAGATTGATATTTCAACGTCGCAATGTTGTCGCAACGTTGTGTGAAAGGTAGATTCGATGTTACAGCAATGTAACGCAGTTCAACATCGAACATAGTCTCACGCGTCACGTTATGTCAGCATTGCCACTGTCTCGCCATTCCCTCTTTTTGTTGATGATTGATGTCCGAGCCCATGCACGCAAGGGATTGAAATAACTGGAATGAAAATATTCCTTGAACGCCTTTTTTGCTCTTCCGTTGGCTGACTGACTTCCCAACTTTTTCTTACGATCAATCGATTGTGCCGCAGAATAGTTTCAGGTTCCCCACCTTTTCCGTGGCATTTTCAGATCGTTACCAAAATCCAAAATAGTGATAGAGAGCACTAACTGAATGGTTTAGACATACGTGAAAAACTGTCATAAACCGGCGACGGGACCGGTAACACGACAAAACCACGACATATGAAGATGATTGCCAGCAGTTGCCATAGCAACGACGTCAATGCCAATATGAGCGCTTCACACGGGAAGGGGTACATTGCTGTTCTTATCGCTGGAATTTGGCCCTATTGGGTGAAGAGTCAGATTTTTTTTTTAGTTTTCCACCCAATAAGTACTGCCTCCGGGTCATGAGCTTTCGATTGACACCTCACTCATGAAATCGGTCCAACCGTCGAGGAGGAATTTCCCGGAAATAAACTCGGACAGGTGGACATTATATGGATAGGAGTTATTTAGTAGAAGAACTTGCGCATATTTTTGTTTCTGAGAAAACGTACTTTCTGTCTGTTATTTATGCGGAAAAAGTTGGATTCGATGGAAAATTGTTTTAATTATTCTAATTACTACATAATTATGGCGATTAAATATGCCGATAAATGTTCTAGCTCTGTCCAACCATGCATAACTATCTAAAGCGTTGCCCATCGCCCTCAGCACCTCGGGAATGCGAAGCATTTCATTTTAATATCCTACAGGCATAGAAAACGAAAATCACAAAAAACGCTCAAGTCCGAAAGCAGCCTTTGCTGTTGACAATGACTTCCATCCTTATTCGCTTCGGGGAGGGAGGCTGAAGAGTTTCGAGGCTGAGGGAGGTCCCCCTATTTTTAGGCAATTTATTTTGCAACGAATGTGTTTTGCATTTTTCTTGTATATTTTTGCGCCTCTTTCCAGGCTTACGGTAATACGACATGTACACCCAAGTACAATTTAAGTATACGTATAATTAATCATTCAAGTGTATCGGCTTTCCTCATCCGGTCTCGCCTCCGTCCATTCATTTCCGAATCCCCTGAATCCTTGATGGAAAACCCGTGAGAAAAGGCCACCTACGCGTCCCCTTGTGCCCCCATCCATCACGGAATCGCCGACAGGACTTCCTCGGCCATTTAATAATTTAAAAAAATAAATAAATAAAGTCAAGGACTTTTCTCACAGTCGATTGAGGACGGGTCTGAATGGGGATCCCTTCCGAAGAGCAATCCCGTACATTTGAGGGTAAAATCGTTCCTTGGCCACGTGCAAATCCTCCGACCCTTTCCCGTTTCCGACCATTTCGAGCTCCAAATTCGTCTCGCCCGACACATAGGCGTAGTCCTGGGTCAGGACTTTCTCCAGTCCCGCTCCAGTACTCGTCACGAGGTTCCCATCCAAGTTCCCCGATATCTTGGACCAGAGCGAAGCGTAGACGCCCCCTTTCGCTCCCTACGACGAATTTCGTCCATCCAAACCAGCTTCCATAAAAATCGTAGGAAGGGAATCTCCACGAAATCAACTAAAGACGAAGAGAGTGAGAGTGAGAGTGAGTGAGAGAGAGAGAGAGAAAGAGAGGGAGAGAGACCTCGAAGAGAGTCCGTTGAGCGGTCCCGTCCCTCAGACCCCAGGTGAAGTCTCTTTCCTCTGTCGCCGCGAGAAGATCCTCCAGCGAGTCCAGGGGTTCTTCGAGGCGAGGAACCGTGAGGAACGACACCAGCACCCCGCTGTAGCAAGCTTTGGGAGTTTCCAACCGTTTCATTCGTCCGATGCGTGGAATATCAGGAGTTGCCGTGGGGGCCCTTACCGGTGACGATGAGGGCAAAAGCGAGCCAAAAACCGAGGAAAACTCGCAGAGCAGAAGAACGCCCGAGAAACGAAGCGGGACTCGAATCGGCGAAGGTCGCCAAGAGGAACAGGCAGATTCTGACGGGACTCGGACTTCGACGACCTCGAGATGACCTGGAGAGGCACAGGATGACGGCCGCGCCGAATCCCGTCGACAGGCACAGGATGCACCACGTCTGCATTTGAATTCCATGACTGTTTCAAAATGGGTGATGCCTGCTAGCATGAAAAAAGTTGGGGGGTTGCAGGATCTCTCTACTCATTTGATCTCGAAGTCTTTAAAAAAAAATTACTCATAGTAATCTTTAAAGGCCCTGATACACGAGGCAAAAACTTGCTAGCAAGTCCTTGCTTACAAGGAGCAAGCGAGGGTATGCACGAAGCAAGTCGACTATAGCAAGGACTTGCCTCCACTTGCTCGAAAGTTGTCAAGCATCTGTGAAACGAAATCGAAAAGAGCGAAAACTCACACCTACCATAGATGTCAGAGAGATCTTTTGCAGGTTATTGTCTTTGCATTCCAACAGACCTTGACCTAGGTCTAGTCTCTGTATACCTGCAGACCCAGACTTAGGCATAATTTTGTGTGACACGGCGCCACAACTCTCCATTGAAGCCACGGAGGTCCTTTATACCGGCTTCCGTGATCGAACATGTCTCTGGAAGTTATTATGTAGGAATACCACGACCGCTCCATCAAGGATCAAGTAAGGATGCCATGATGATATTATGAGATATTATGATATTATATTATCTCTCCCTTGATTTAACTTCGAATCCACAAGGGACATTTCGTACAAACGATTTTCATTAAGAAACGAAGACCAAGTCTGCTCCTACAAAGTGGGGGGGGGGGGGGGGGGGGGGGGGCGCCAGAAATTTCTTTGTATTTTTGAAGAGCACGAACAAGGTGACAAAGTCACGAAAGCTCATTTTTCTACGAAAAAAATGACAGTAATAGACCGAAATATGTCGTAGTGAGTCCAGCGGACTCACCTTGCCCGCATTGGGGTTAAGAAAATGTCAGATAGGCTTATTGCAGTCAGTTTTCTCGTTTAGTTTTTTCTTCCTCCCCACTCCCAATTCCGTCTGCCAGCAGTTGCTATAGCAACCTGACAACTCGACTGAATGCGCATGTACAACCTTGAGCCTGGGTCGGAGTTCTCGACTAGTAGTGCCAGTTCCACTCCAGCCCTCGCAACTGCTGGACTCTTTCCTGGTAAAGGAAAAGGCTGGTGGCGTAGACAGGGTTGCAGGCCGACCATTTGAATCGCCGCATCTGGCATCCTGCATGCCATCCCCGACGCGACGCGGGACGCGCGAACCTTCGAGGATTTACTAGCTCTTACTCGTGCTCGTTTTTGGTGGGCTTTTTTGAAAAAGATTCGAACAGGGGAGGGCTGGATTCGTTCACAGTGAAGTTGCCCATGCCGAAGTATTTCTACCATCTGATATCGCAGATGATTAACTTTCTTTCCGTTCGAATTCGCTCAGGGTGGCGATATCGGGTATGCGACATTGAATTTAAATAAATATACATTTAAATAGTAATGTGTAAAATATTAGTGTAACAATAAATACTGTACGTGATCCAACAGCATGAAATAGTAATGTTGCTTGGAATAGACCCAAGGGAACATCTCATTGAATCTCACACGAGACTGGGTTTGAATATGCAAAATGACGATGCTCAAAGGAAATGTCTAGTGCAGAATTTCTTGTATTAAAATATGAGGGAGTCCTCAACGAGACTCACACTGGTACAATATGAAATCAATTTAACACTTTCAGACCTGGCGTCCATTCCAATGAACATTGCATTTTCATTGTGTTTATGGTAATTTCTTGCGATTCTCGTGACTTCGCGTCCCTACAATGGGCGCAATTATGCATGGCTCAATTCATCGGAGGTCTTCTTTCACCCATCAGTTTTGTTATCTTCAGTTATCTTATTAAATGTATAATATATTATAAATGGTACGATGTGGTAAATTTATACCAAATATAAAAACGATATATGAAACATAAAACTTTCAAGCTCAAAAATTCAAAAAAAGGATATTATTCCTCTAGTGGTCTTAATTCAGGTCTGAAAGAGTAAAGTAGGCTCTTAAGTTGCCCGAGGTTCCTTTCGGATGACGTTGATCGTGAAGAGCGGACTGGCAGTGAAACGGGAGAGCTGCCTTTAAGTGAGTCCGTGCGAATCGATTTGCTCTTTGGTTTCACCGTCAACCTCTTGGGAATTTCTCATCCAGGGCAATTTATTATGCCGATCGATTCAACAGAAGAAGCTGGGACTATGGAGACGGTATGAGTAATAGATTCCTGCCCAGAACTAAGGCTACAGTGGCGGATGCAGAAATCATTCATTGGAGGGGGGACTTCTCTAGCTTCAAACCCCCCACCCCCCCTCCACCCCTTCTCTCCCCCTCACCAACCACCATCCTCCGTTCTATCGCTTTCTTCATTCTTATTCTGCGGCATACCTGGATATCCATGTCACAGGTTCCAACGAAAATAAAAGCGTGCGGTAATTTAATTCAAAAAGTAGAATGAGAGCCTAGCTATAGTGTCGACGTTCCCTCCCCTTGTCCCTGGATCCGCCACTGTATAGATATGAAGATTAATCATGCTCACAGAAGGTCGAAGGGGAGCAAAAACAATGAATGTCCTTGGTTCCTGTCCTGGTGCCCTGGTGACGAACCCTAGGTGCTCGTACATGTAAGGACGAGTAAAATCCACGACGGCTTGTCTTTCTGCACTGATGGCCAATTCTGTGAGAGCAAGGTCAGCCTTCTCTTTCAAGATCTCCCCGATCATCCCCGTGAATCCACCGTCTGCCGTCGGAATCCCCCATTCTCGATCTTTGGGTTCGTGCACGCGGAACCTGAATGTCGATCCATAAGTTAAATTTCGAGAAATCGAGGATGCAAACCATCGCATAACGCCCATGAATGCTCACGTGAAATTCAGTGCCCGAGAGAGGGACACCAAGAGGAATGCATCGATCCCCTTCATGGTCTGAAGGTCAAAGAAGGGATAGTAATGTATGGCCGCAACCCTCAATTCCAAGCCCTTCATATCCCTATAGGCATCCAAAGGATTCTGGAAGAGCCGAGTGACCTCCGCCTTCCCAGGCGACCACGACCCCATCGTCTTCAGCCGAACTCCACCCTTCCTTTCCAAGTCCGGAACGGTGGAATAAATGGCGAAAGAGGTGTCGTTTGAGGACGGGAAGGCGATGGACACGGGATTGAAGGGAGTGAGTATGGATTCCAGCGATTCCATGTGGATGGATGGAGACCATGAGGGATGTAGGAGGAACCATTTCCTCCCAACCGACTCCTGTCGTTTCAGTACGACTCATGAAACACGTCAACAGACTAATGACTACAGATGACAAGCACTTGCTTCGTAGCCAGCAATGACCATGGATTGTAGACTGAAAATCATACGTAATTGGCACGGATTATGACGCAGTGACGCCCCTTGGATCTAAAACCTTAATATGGATTTTTCTTCTACGAATTATAATGCTTTTGTTGCTATTCTGAAGGGCATTGTAACAAAGGCGTATGTAACGAAGTCTAATTTTCACTCCGTACTCGTTAATCGTTGAGGCAGTTCAAGTACTCAGTCGAAATATGAGGAAGGTTCGAGACACTTCATCACATTTCAAGTCATAAATTATGCCAACCATTGGAGAATCGCCATGGTGAAAAAATTCCGTTCCCCCATCATCTTCACAAGTGAGTAGAGAAGTACCAGAAACGCTGGAACGGACCCCACTTCGAAGATGCGAGAGGCAGAGATCCGGCGGACACGTGCAGAGGACTGGGCCCGGGCTCAGATCGAGGGTGACGTTGGAACCGCAGATCGCCGTTGCCCAAGTCCCGGAGTCCCACGTCTCGGCTGTCCAGTCTCCATCTGTGTGTCGAGGAAATGACCCTCATTATCAGTCGTTGCCACGTTTCACAATCGGCAATACCGTTTCATACCGTTTATTCGAACAGAGTACCATACGTCTACGTTATTCAAGTCTCGTCACGATGACCAGGGTAATCATCGCAAATATAACGAAAAATGCCTTAGAGCTACCTGCCTTCTGAGCAACGACAGAACCTGTAAAGAAGAGTTGAGTGGACGGTCGAAGCCTGCCGTAGACGAAACGGAGGAAGTCGCCCCACGGCGCCGGAGCTCCCACTCCCGACAGACGAACGACGAGCAGAAGAATCGAGAAGAACTTTGATATTGGAGAGACGAGCATGCCGGAGGATTGAAAATGCCTGCCGCGAATGATTTCTATCGGTCGGCACTCGATTGCAGACCATTCCCTTTGCTTTATGTCGCCGTATTTCTCATTCGATCGGACGGGTTCATGGAGACCTTTGCGTTCCTCTCGTTAGGACTGGCTCTTACGAGCGATTTCGGCGGAGAATGCCAGGGAGAGGATATATCATCGCTTGGAGGAAAAACGAAACTGCCAGATAGGATGGTCAGCACAGCAGAAAAAATAAAGGTGGGAAAGAGGGGGGAAAGGCAAAAAATAAAATAGGATGACATGAAGTTTCCAGGCAAAGAATGCGCCTGGTTGACTGAAACCTTTTCACCCTGTCATACTGTCCCTCACTTCCTTTTTTCCCTTCTTCTCTTCAAGCTTTTCTGTTCTCGTCCTGTTCCTCTTAAGTAATGCATAATGGGGTAACAGATGAAATAAGCTCATTTGCGGCCGAAGGCCCATCACAACTTTGGTCATCCCTTAGTAACTAAACTAGAAATAGACTGAGTCCTTTCACTTCCTTGCCCTAATTATTCCTCACGCGGGGGCGCTACGTATGTCTCGAGGATGAAGGTTCTCGATGCCAAAGGCTAATTTTTGGCGTTGGAATTTCTTAGGGGTGGGGCGGGGGTAAGAATCACCAGCCAATCAGAGCAACCTTATGCCCTTAAATGCCCTGAGGGCAAAAGAGGGGAGCCTTTTCTTTTGCATTCTATGGCCCGCTTGAAGAGTCAGACATTTCAATGCGGCCCGTTGCCGATAAAGGTTGCACAACCCTGATCTAGACTATCTTAGGACCATTGAGACAAGTGTTTTCCTTATTTTTTTTTTTCAGGATGGCCGAGTTGAGATTGATGCGTATAAGGGATTCGGAGCGAGCGCACGTTGAGAGTCCTCTGCCAGAACAAAATGTAGACTGGAAGTAGCGCCTCCGTCGTAGAGATGTCTCCACCTTGACTGTCTGTACGCCGGAGCTAATTCCGTTTACGGCAAACCCTCGCTCTGGAACTCCAACATGGAAAATAGTTCAGCCATCCACATCGTCCCCGGTCCTTACGGATATACGAAATAAGAACTTGTCTCGTAATGTTTTAAATCCGTTTAACATCCTTTGATGAAAGTCGCCTATTGCATTCAGAATTTTTATTTCCGAATGTTTTTTCCCTTTGGCGGCCTAGGCCTAAACTATTTCTGGAGTTAACGTTGGACACTGTTTTCGATTGCTGCTATTCTCGACGGAATCATTCCAAGAGAAGACAATTTTATTCCCTGAACGGGAGTCAATGAAGGAGTATGTTTTACGTTGTTTTCGTTTTTGTTGTTGTGGTACGAGATCGTACCACAAGTACCACATTGATTTCAAAGGAAATAATTTTATAGGTCTCAGCAGAGATCACTGTCTACGGTTGAGTCTCGCTGATTAGACAGATCATTGGCTTGCATCGTTTAGCATAAGGGCTCACCTCCAAAGAATCCGATGAATCGTCATGAGCTATCTTTCACGACTGAATCTTCCAATCTTCCGTCTTGAAGGGTCTCTATCTAGGCAAAACAGCCCCAATCCGTCGATTCGGAGGCGTTGCTGCAGCCAGATGCAGGAGAATCGAACTCTGAAGAGCAGAACGGAAGAGATCCGTCTCGCCGCCATGCTGGTAGCCAGGAGGCATCACGTGACCTGCCTCGTCCAATCAGTAGTGCCGAAGAGTCAAGGCTCATCTCTACGCCTCTAAGCTCTCCAATCTCCATCCTCCATGCTGCCATTCCTGCAGGCGACCGTGCGATGGTGGAGGAGATTCGCGCCTTGAGATCTAATGTCCTGGTGGAGCTTTCTATTCAAGAAAGGTTTCCTTCCTACAAATTTCGTTAGAAAGGGGCTGATGCATGCCATGTGTTCGGGGAGTCTCTCATCGGAGGATCGTGGAACTCCTCCAGCGGATCGTGTCGATATTTTTCTTCCAAACGAAGTCGGCCTACATCGGAAGAGAATCTGGTGAGCGGTGTTTCCTTTTTTGGTTCCCATGGAAATTCACATTCTGTCATTCGCGGGATGAATGCACCTCAATGAATTGCATTTTTTTCATGAAATTGAAATGTATCAATATACAGGGTGAGCCATAATATCTCATACAAACTTCAACGTCGGCAAAATAAGCTCAAGAGCTTTCTACTCAATCTGTTATTTTCCCATTTGTTCCATCCAACTGGTATATATGCGTGGATGAAACTTCAATATTGTACTCCTTTACGTTGAAGCGTGAGGCCGTGATTGAGCTGTTCCAGAATGGCGAAAGCCCCGGGAGTATCTTTCGTCAACTCCAGTCCAGTGGTTACAAGCGAGATTTCGTTTATCTTACTCTCAGGCGTTATCATGAGACAGGAGGTGTCACTGACAGGAAGCACACTGGCCGACCACGTTCTGTTCGCACGGCAAAGCTTGTCAATGTGAAGGCACGGATCAGGCGGAACACTCGGCGTTCAGGCCGAGAATTGGCAATCGAGATGGATACCTCGCGCACAACCATGCGGCCAGTGCTGAAGGAGAATCTTGGGTTGAAGCCTTTGAAGATGCGAAAGACTCAAATGCTCAACCAACGGACCAAGCTTGCCAGAAAGGAAAAATGTCGGGCTCTTGCTACAGCAGTTCACGCCTGACAAATTGGATCGAATCCTGTTTTCCGATGAGAAGCTGTTCCATGTAGAAGCTAAGAGGAACAACTAAAACAACAGTGTCTATGAAAACAGTGTTATGGAGTTGCCTGAGGGGGTCAGTAAGATGCAGAGGACGCAACATCCGGTGTCGGTGACGGTTTGGGCTGGAGTGTCCGCCATGGGCAAGACTCCCCTGGTTTTTCGTGGAACAAGGGGTCAAAATTCGAAAGGAGAACTATCTAATAGATATTCTTGAGCCTCATGTGCGCCCCCTGAAACAGGATCTGTTAAAAAATGGAGAATGTTGGTTCCAGCAGGATTCAGCACCAGCCCACCAGGCCCACGCCACTCAAAACTGGTGCCAGGACAATTTGCCATATATCCACTGCTGGATGGGCTGCCTCCTCACCCGATCTGAATCCGATGGACTACTATGTTAGGTCCAAGTTGGAGCAGATGGTCTGCAGTAGGAATCATCCAACCGTGGAATCCCTAAAGCGCTTCCTTGTGGAAGCTTGGAGCAATCTACCGATGGAAGAGGTGCGTGCTGCAATCCATAGCTGGCGAGGAAGATTGTCAGCCTGTGTGAAGGATAAAGGGGGTTGCTTTGAAGTTTAAAAATTCCTTTGGAAAGTTTATGTTGCAATGATGACATTTTCGAAAGTTGACGTCTCTGTGTCTCAAAATCGATATTCACGAACAAACGAACCAAAAGTCTTTGTTAGAGATATTATGGTTCACCCTGTAATATATACCACTCATAAAATACAATTCCTATAATATACTAATAAAATAAGTTTAACTTCATCCCATATATCAAGGGTTTCTTACCTGCCCTCACGCCAACAATCTCGAATTTGGATATCCTTAATCCCTTGTATACCGCGTATAGGCAAGCACTGTTATCTCAGCCGTTAGACTCTTTTCATGGGTATGCGACTGGCATGTTCTATAATATTCATTGTGAGTATGCGACGGTCATTCATTTCTATGCAGAAGGCATGCATTTGAGAATTCTCGAGCTGGAAAACGTCCAGATCGGGAACTTCACTGCATCGCCTTCTCCTTTTAGATAAGGTAGATATAGTAGCGTGCCCAGAAAATCCCCATTAGAGTGAGGGGAGGTTGAGATGAAAAATTGGCAACCATGCCGTATAAGGCCAAATAAAAAAGAAAATTTGGGAATCGAACAGGTAAAATGCATCCCAAGTAAGGTGCTATGTTCCCCACAACCCGCCTAACCCAGGTGAGAAATAAATACCGAACATGAATGAATGTGAAGTATGAATTTAAAGTTAAAAATCACATTGAAAAACTTAATAACTGCCGGTTTACTGAAGGATTGATGTGGGTATGGAAGGAATTATTGCACCCTAGTTGACGTTCACATATGCTCCCAATGTGTTCATGGTTTCTTGATGTTAACATTGACTCCCTTGCAACAGTATCCTCCCCTTCCGATTGATCATTTAAAAAAAGCCCACTCTCCAGCCTCTTCTTTGCCTGCCTTTTGGAGAGGGAAACGCGAAGGTGGAATCCTCCATTGTCGCTTAATCTCGAAATGCAAGGACGTGAAATTTGTAGTGAATGATAGTTGGCTGGAGAGAAAGAAAGACGCTCTCGCGTGCTCTGGGAGATAAATACAAGGTATTCGACTTGGAAGCATCTAAGTGCATTAGGAACATGTCTTCTTTATTTTCACTTCTTTCGGTTCCCAATAGGCGAGGCCAATAGGCTTCCACGAACACTGATTGACGAACAACACACTCTATATTAAGAATCCATACATGGACATGGATACAGGAGGTGTGAATCTTTCTCAAATATGAGGCATTTCCACAGAATGAAGGAGCCAAAGATAAAACTCGTACAATGTCCGCGAAAATTTTTCGGTGCTTCTCTCCTCTTTCCTCTTCTTACTCACGTCACGAAGAATCCAGCTTTTCGATATCATACCCAAATACGAGGGCCACTCAATAAGTTATCTACCTGAATATGAAAGGGATGAGCAACAGGCCTGTGCCTGCTGTGACAGGAGTGTGGCTTTCAGGAGCTCAACCATCCTCCCTACAGTCCGGATCTGGCTCCTAGTGACTATTTTCTGTTCAGACACTTGAAAAAATGTTTGCGGGGAAAAAGATTTTCATGCAATGAAGAGCTTAAAGTTGCCGTTTCTGATTGGTTTGATTGACAAGAAGTTGACTTCCATTCCCAGGGAATAAAATCCTTGGAATCAAAATGGAATAAGTGTGTTGAGTTAAAAGGTGACTACATTGAAAAATAAAGTGTTATTTTTCCCCTCGGATGTTTCTTACTTATTCAGGTAGATAACTTATTGAGTGACCCTCGTAGCATGAAACATTGTGCCTACGTTGCGTGAAGGTTGACAAAGTTGACTGAATGTGTCGGTGGGCTGATAACGTACTACATCCTAGAGACGGAAGTCTCTTTGGACTCTCTCTTGTACTTTGAAAACAGCAAAAAAAACAATATGGACGGGAGACGGGAAGGAGGGACGATCTCCAGGATGAAGGCCAATAAAGAGAGGGCATTTCCAATGAGGAGGACGTAGAAAGCGCCTTGCATGTCCTGGGATGTGATGGGACGGAGCTTTCGAGATTTTCTGCCTTGGTCCACCTGGGAACTCGAAGACATGGCCTCTGAGATCAGCTCCCCCTTCCAGTGGTCCACCAATCCGCCGGAGATCATCCGCCACATCCTGGTTTATATGAAGGGCGGGAACGAGGAACTGTAATTTCAATGTTAATATTTTGTCTGGCTGGATCGAAAAGGAATCCATTAATAAATTTGATCTTCCACCCTCACACACACACACACACACACACACACACACACACACACACACACACTCGATCACATGAAGCTCTAAATCAAAATACTTGTCAGGTACATTCTTTTGTTCCCCATTTTGATCACTGAATTTGTCATTGGAGGTAACGAAAACACATGAAATCGTTACTTATATCTTCTGGCTCCCTTGAAAAGAAAAATTTAAATGGCAGGGGATCAATGACGGCTAGTCAGGGGAGGCAAGATAGACCAGGCCTCCTCAAAAACTCTTAGGAGGCCCTTCCCCATATAATTAAAGGTCTCCATTAGGATAGCATATGGCTGAAGAAGTCTCTGATTTATTCTCTGATTATTCTCTGATTTATTCTCAATTAACACAAAATCAGCTAAGTCCGGTCTCAGACAGTTTACTCCCGCCCAGGATTGTGTATGGAAGGCTAGAACCAGGTGGCCTCCTCTTGCTCACAAACGATGCATACAGGTATCCCATAGCACTATAGCTACACAGTAGTAAACGCTGGGAGACCGACCTCACCACACTTACCGGAATTCCATATTCCGATTTCATGCGCGATATAAAATATGGCCATACACCCTGTATGGCCATATTTTTGCTCGGAATGTACATGGTACAAATAAAATTTATATATGGGAGATTGTATTTGGAAGCCGTCCATTTCATATGTGTGCGGCACCGCCACTTCGCGGCCGCCTGCCGTGCGTGCGCCTGTCTGCGTGGATGTACGAGGTAAAAGACAAGCAACATCGCTGCCTCCACCCCCTTTTTTTTTTGTCCTTCACCTAGAAGCTTCAGTCTCCCACTTACTGTCAGTGCCCGCTGCAAGCTCCCTGCCTCTCTCTTTCACATGGATCTGTTGCAGTGGTGTAAAATCACGCTGCCTCCACCCCCTTTTTTTTTTGTCCTTCACCTAGAAGCTTCAGTCTCCCACTTACACAGTCACGGGCGACGTTCGAGGGACGGAGAGAGAAAGTGTACCTAGACAACGTCACCACATTTTAGAGTTTATGTAAACCACACACAAAAAGTGACCACAAAGGAACGACTCCTTTCTCCTTCTGTATGGTGTCGGAAGAGGGATATCAATGCGCCGATTTGTTCACCGCGCATCAAGGCTAGAGACCAGCGCCGGAAGGCACAGACAAGACAAGGCCAGACGACCCCCTCTTCATCCGCCGTCGCCCTTGTCGAGGAAAAGTAAGCCCGCAGCTACGGCTTCCATCACTCTCCAAGCGGTTCGAGGAGCACTCACCGTATTACAACCTGGTGCTCGGGGATACGGTTCCTCCCCTGTTAAAACTGCATCTGATCATCGGCTCTTCAGCGTCATCATAAAAAAAAAACTACGATTTTGGAGCAACGTCTATCCTGTCGCTGTGGATCTATTGCAGCAAAGCCAAGAAGACGACAGCGGCTACTCAGGGGTTTCATGCATTTACCCTGAGTTATAAGCCCGCTCAAACGTGGACCCCGGTGCTTGGTATTTTTGCATTTTGCCTTGCACAAACCCTACTTCTGCCTAGGTTGGCGCCAGAGCGACTACTAGTAACCAGACGTTGCTACGAAGGTGGCGTTTGGTTACGAGAGACAGCACGTTGCACGTTGGTCGGACCCTACAGTAGCCTCCACCAGACGTTACATGTGGGACTGTCCTGTGAACTTATGCATCAACGCCTGCTCTTCAACGGCAGACAACTTCAGGACAACGTGCTGCTGGCGAACTATG
>CAJPEV010000108.1:0-13202 GCA_905338385.1 Darwinula stevensoni
CCTCTTGATATCACTAACTCTCCTGACTCCTGACTCCTGACTCCCCCCTGGGGTGTTTTCGAAAAAAAGTATTCCATTCAAAAGAAATACTGTACAGTATGTTGACTTGTAGATCACGAAAAGTGTCCTTGCCGTTATTTGCAATGCATCATTTCGATAAGAAAAATGAAATTATCTGTCGTTCGTTTAGGCTTTACATGCGGACTCCAGTTTCTTCCCCCAGTGTTGTCAGATATCATGCTGGAGTTATGTTGGAATCATGACTGCTTCTGCCTTCATACTGGTGTCTCGATCTTGTTTTTTTTTTATTAATGAGACTTTTTAGTACTGAATTTGTGAGATGAACTGAGATTGAAACGGTGGTTAGCAGTGACCAATCGATGTTGTGTGATACGGAGAAATCGTATACGGACATCCTTCAGTTAACAAGATGGCATCCAGCGCGCTTTTCAATCCTGGAGGCATTCTCTCCTCAGACCCAGTTAAGAGCGTTCGAGGAACTCTAGATAAACCTAACGTTATCCATCCTAACCGATATATCTCGAAGACCCCGGAATTGATCCTTATAGGTCTAATTGCTCCCGTAAGTCAGTGAGATTCTTTTAAACGGAAGACGGTAGGCATATGCCTGACCTTGAAGACAGCCCATGGATAAGGTCTACGCCTAACGTTAGTGACTCCGGTAGAGAGGGGATGGGATCGAAGAAAGGGGAATTGGGGGAATATCCTTTGAAAAATGGTTTTCGCAGTACTTCATTAAACGCCTAAAACCTGGGGCTCCTTTTTTCGGGCTACCCTATAGAGGCCGTCAGCATGAGGAGTCGCAACGCAAGGCTTTTTAATTATTTATACTTCTACGAAGGTACTACTTTTAATTTTGCGAAATGAACCCATTCCCCTAGCAAAACAGTCATTCTACAAACGGAACTCGTATTTATACAGTCCTGATCAAAAATAACCGAACGGGTCTATCTGAGGAACGGAGCAAGATTAACGGTTGTGGTCATGTGTGCGAACAGAACACGTTCGGTCCTGATCACCCGTAAAGTTTATGTTTCACTGTTTTGAAACCATTTTTCGGAGCAATCGATAATAATTATACTTATTTCAATAATCACGGTGCTAATGATAAAGTAGCTTTGGGAAATTATTGTCCTTTGTACCTATGAGCTTGGTCCCAAGCTTTCTTTGGTTTCGGCTGCAAAGCATGCTGGCTGCTCGAAGTCGGTGACGCATCACTGGAAAACGTTCAAATAGACCGGCGGCGTGGTGGACGATCGATGGACATTGGACAAATCATCTTATCTTCCTTTACCTTGGTCTTCCATTTTCCTCCCCTTCCCAATTCATCCGCCACACCGTCGGTCCTTTTGAACGTTTCTGCCTGGTGAAGTATAATTATTATCGATTGCTCCGAAAAATGGTTTCAAACAGTGAAACATAAACTTTACGAGATATCAGGACCCAACGTGTTCTGTTCGCACACATGAGCACAATTGTTAATCTTGCTCCGTTCCTCAGATAGACCCGTTCGGTTATTTTTGATCAGGACTGTAAGTGATTTTTTTTGTTAGCCCGTAAGAACCAGAATCTGGATGGGTAAATGATTAACTCTTTGTTTCATTTCTTCATTCTAAAAGAATCTATTCAAAATACCTTGCCCAATCACCGTCACATGTCTTCCTGAAATTACTCGAGTACCGGACGAGTTTACGACGCAGCCGACGAAAACGGCTAAATTTTTGTATCAGAGGCCATTGGACCCAGGACGGTAGTTATAGGATTAAAACGCCCCCAACCCAGAGAGAGGGGGGCGAGAGTGTCACAATCATTTTAAACATGAGGAACAATTTAATCTGACGTATAAAAAGCCTGCTGAAAGGAAACGAGAATTCGGACTGGAAACTGAACATCGAGTAATGAATTAAATTAAGGAATCTCTGAATAAGGCGAGGAAATCCTTAAGCCTCAGGGGAAGACGAGAAAAATTATTTCCTCAAAGAGTGTCCGATTTCGACTATAAATAGGGAAAAATATCCGGGAATAAGAGAAATTTAAATTCACTTTAAATTCTCTAAGACAAAAAAAAAGGCTCTTGATACTTTTCTCGCTTTGAGTGGTTCCAGGGTTTTTACTGAACAGCATCACTACATGAGATAAGAGTGGAAAAAATCGTTTCCCGCTATCACGCCGTAACTTTTATCCGCACTTCAGACGGTAATGATTTACTCGAAAATTTCCGAGAGATTTCCTCTTTTTTTTTTACAGTGTAGGTAATGCGAAGGTGTTTATCATCATAAAATCCAGGCGAGAGATAAGCTTATCTGGTGCATGATGACAGGGGGAACGAAGTCATCAAGAAGGACTAGATATGAAATAGGTTGTCTGCAGTTCAAGGCCAGAGTGAAGATCGTGGCCCAGATCGTCGAAGATAAGAACATAGAGAAGACAGATGGTTTCATAATGTTACGCGTGGTGGAATTGCTCCGTCGGCTGCCCCTCCGGGCTCCAATAGATTAAAATAATTTAGACAGAAACGTAAATGAGTTTTATGATCATTAATGAGCTCCGGTGTCCAAATGGCAGAATGATTCCTTTCGTCTCCATCCCCAGTCCCCCAGTCAATTTTTGAAGGCTTGACAGTGGTACTTTGAAGCTCGAGAGAAAGTGGTTTCGGATAAAGATTAGATTAACCCTTATTAAACGGAACTACATTATTGGAGTTATATTTTTCATGCTTAATTTTTGACATTTCGCAAGGGCTTCTGAACAGTTTCATCCCAAAATATTGATACAATCGATGATGAACCAGCTAAGCCAACCTTTTTTTAATGGAAAACAAAATGTTCCTTACTGTTTTTTTTCCCTCATACGTATGCATACGGCTACGCTGAATTAAAATGGGTTGATGGAAAACTCTTAGTCAGTGGGAATGCATTCCGAAATTGCATAGCACCCAACAATATGAAAAGGGGCCTCTCGCAACGGATCCAATCTGCTATTCATTTCAGGCCTTGAACCGAGCTAGAAGTAGATGAAAAGGATAAGCTGGAGGTTGAAGACAGGTTACTCGAGCGTTTCGCGTTCGGGTTCACTCGAGACTGGGTCCTCTACGATCTTTAAACGAGGCCTATACGGTGTTCCAGCATACCGACTCCTCTCGTACTAGTTATGGGGAAATAAGGGGTGCGCGTCATATTGTCTAAAGACAAATGGTCGAATGGTATTAAGGTACAATGGACAAATGGGAAAAAGGACATTTGGTCTAACTGTCATTTTGTCAAAATGCCACTTCTTTAAGTGTTCCAAGATTCGTCTGAGCAAAATATGATTCAAGCAGGAGGACATGTACTGGATTGCCGACGGCATCGCAGAGAAAAAACAGGAATTCGAACAGACGATATTATCGAACCTACGCAGGGAAACAGAACGTCTAAAGTTATGCATTCAGTATTCGATCCTACGTTTTACAATGCCCGGACGGTATTGTGTCTCAGATATTACCATTGAGATCCCAACTTCTCTGCTACGGTGGGTATTCATATACGGTTGCGAGGAAGAAAGATTAAGTCCGGACCAGAGTACTTAAAGATGAACCAAGAACAACGAATGGTCTCGAAGGTTGGCATAGGAGGCTTAATTTCCTCATCAAGGAATCACATATAAGCCTGTTCCTTCTGCTTCAGGAATTGCAAAAAGAACAAGCCAACACTGAGAGGGAACTAGATCGAGTAGTGGCAGGATACCCTTCGAAGAAGAGACGCCGAATAGAAATTCAAGAAGACATCAGAATCAAGTCAATAGTACAAGATTATTGAAACCGCGAATCAATGCAGTATCTCCGTAGAATCGTCCACAATGTGCAATTTTGACAGCTATCAGGAGGAACTTCTCTCGCAGACGGCGGAAAATAAACTTTGGACTCTAATGCAATTGCTCCTTCTGACCTGTAGCCGATCTGGACTTTGGACCTTCTTGTTGCGAACCAATTATACTGTGGACGTTTTGACTATTGGACTATTCATGATTATACCTTATGTTGCAGACCCGGAAAGAGGAGCCATTGAGGACCATTTACGGGCCTGAGTCAAGGGAAGCGATACTCGATTAGCCAACCTTCAATATACCGCCACCCTCCCATATCGCCTCTCCTGAGAACAAATATTCCCCACGAGCTTATCATAGGCAATCCGCTGTTAAAGCGCCACCCTCACAAGCCGCGATCAGCCAACTCTCAACAATTGAACAAACATCCTTTTTCCCATATAAATCCTTCTCGATTTTTCGCCAAGTAGAATACTTGCCACAACCGTAATCCAGTACTATACACAGCTACTTGTATGTTGCAACTGTGAGAGGTGACTCAGCCATGGAATCAACAGTAAGTAGGAAAAGTGTAGATTATCTGAGGGGAATAAAGATTGCATCTAAGGACATCCTTTTGTCAATATATATTTCAGAGATTTCATTATCGTCACTACAAGCATACTGCGGGTCATTCGATATAGTGCCACCCTTGTTATACCGTCAAAATCTGCGTCGACCGACAGTGACGTTATATCGAGGGTTCACATTACCTATTCGGTTGACGCGTTTCGACAGCTGAATGTCGACATTCTTGCTTTTACCTGAAAGTCGAGTGGTCTGAAGTCTGGGGATTGTGCTGGCCACTCAATGTCATCTCCGTGAGAAATGAGCCACCGAACGAATCTCTCTCTCAGCCACTTATGACAAATGAGGACACGGTAGGGCGTTTCATCTTGCTGGAAAAAAATATTCCGTTTGTGCATGTCAAGTATCACTTAAGAGGACACTTTTCTGGCCGAAAGTGCATTACAAATGGAATATTTTTTCTAGCAAGATGGGGCAACCTGCCACACTGCAGGGAACCGGGAATTCTAGAAGGGAATGCATGGGATGGGAGGAGGTCGGGAGGATTTGGGTGCTGAAAAGTTCAAGGCGGATGCCACTGTAGTGAAAAAATACAAATATTCACGGAAATTGTCGACATGGGTCTTTCGCCCTTTTGAAATGGCCATGGAAATATGCGCCCCTGGGCAGACTTCCTCGTTCTGTGTTGCCGTATTCCCAAATCAAAGGAAGGGAATTTGTTTAGTTATGATTATGGCAAATGGTGTGATTTTCGTGAGCACCAGGAATTTATTCTCTCTCACCACTTCGACGAAAGAAGCAACTTCTTCCATTTCCTCATTTTCTTGTTCTTGCTGAGAAACTCAAAATTTATTAAGCGAATGAGTAAGAGCTCAAACGTAAGTAACAGCTGCGTTCTTGCAAATATTCGGGATACTTCATGGCTGACTTGGAATTTCGATTGGATAATCTCGGCGAAAGATGACACAATACCTGGTTGTTTTGGGATCCCTCCCTTTCCCAAGTAGCACACTCACGGTGAATTAACGTTGACTCAACGTTATTACATTATTAATTCAACGTTGTTATGGTCCCAACCCAGTCAGGTGCATTCCACTCTTTTCTTGCCTGATCAGTAGTGCCCAGGGCCAGATACAAGGTGACCAGCTAAAAACCTAAAGCCTTCTTCATTAATGGTTTCTTTGGTCTCAGTTTCCAACTCAAGATCACCCTTTAGCCCTAAAGTTGGAATGACTCCTTCAGAGCTTGAATATTCACCTCGTAGAGCTTCAATCAAGTCTGTGATGCAGATGTTCTCGATATTAGTGCCATCCTCCCATCTCAGTTCATATCTCAGGAAAGCATCGTCATGAAGATCTGAGGGCAATTCCCCCGTGTCAGGTAGGTCCTTTTTACTTGCTACGAAATGATATCAGCATCTTCATGATGTTGGATGAGGAAACAATGGAGATACTCGTCCTCATCCGTCTGAGAAATCTAATACGATAGATCGCCTCTATATGTAGAGGTTGATCATAAAATCTTTCCAGTACTAAATGCGAGAAAAGAAACTTCAACAGAGACAAGAGAAAGTTCAGCCAAGGAGAGTGTATACCAGTGACGTGATCGCTTTTAGAGCCCCCTCCCCTATGTTGAGATGTAGCCGGATGTAACTCAACCTTATTTTCGTCTAAACTGGTCGACTTGCCTCCGGCCATAGCGTCTTTTCGGCACGATGCCCTAAGGGCACACGAGGAGCATAACAAAGCGGCAAACGACCTAGAGAACGAACTGAGCACATACCAACTTCTAGTGGCTAGCAAACTCCAGGTACGTGCGAACCTGAAAACCAAACGCGTTGCAAAACGGGGTGAGGTAGGAAGCCCCTCGAGACGAGTTGGCTAGGGTAATCGGCGAAAATTTTTCAGATCGCCTCACTAGATATCTGATGTAGAGACCGAGTGGGATCTAATTCGATCTGGTGTTTCGGCTGCAGCGATGAAAGTAAGTGGCGAAAAGCGAATCGAAGCGACAAGCGATAACACGAAGCGAACTCCATGGTGGACACCAGGGGTACGACTGACTGTTGCTGCCAAGAAGGGAGCCTATACCGCGTACATTTTCAGTGGATCGGACTCTTCGCGGGCGTGTGAGAGAGGCGTGAAAAACTGCTGCTCTAGTCGTGGTCGAAGTGAAACAGGGAGCATGGAAGAAAGTCAGCGATTAAATGGAACGCGACTATCGCTCTGCCAACAAGGTATTCTGGCAAGCCCAGAAGGAAGGAAAAGTCAGGATTAAAGAGGATTTTTAAGATGCCCCTTGAAAAAGACAACATGATGACATTGCGGAGTCAGTCAAGTTGCAATAAGAATTCAGCCGTAAGAGGCAGGTTTTTCTGGCGACAAGTGGGACTCATTAGTGGAGTTCTGCTGAAACTGCTGCCTCCCAATTCGTGATAAGGCGGAATTTTCTTATAGAAGTTTCAATGAGAGTAGCTCTTTAGACGAAAACACCTAGAGACTTCAAAACATTCATGAAACAAACTTTAGAGAGTTTTCTGTGCGAAACAAAAAAAAATTGACTAATGGCGCACTTATACAGACAGTTTTTATAAAGCCTCAAGCAGGACACCTTTTTTTGGCACCACCCGAAATAAAAAGCTATAAGAACTTGTAATTTGTGTCATCCTTTCCCGGAATATAAATTTTGACTATGAATTGAATATTCCGTGACTTCAAAGCAACTGATATTGGCGCAAAGTACCTGTTATGGATATCGGGATGTTCTTGAGACACAGCATTACAGCATGATCAGTGGTGTAGCCAAGAGTCAAAGAGAAGGGGAGGGACTGAAATTTCCCCAAACTTCTGTACGCATATGCATTGGGTGTGAATTGGCCATGGGGCTTTCGCAAGATGCGCATCCACGGCGATGGGAGGGAGACGGGACCAGATCTCAAGGCTGCGGTACGGCGTGATACAGGCTATTCCTCGAAAGATATCTTAGGCCTCCGTTTCCATCGATCCACGCATGGGAACCGTCGTCGTTGAGCACATTCACATTCAAGGGGGGCACCAGGTATACAACTCCTTTTGTTTCATTCGTCTCATGTTTTCAAATGCTTGTCGTGTCTCTCCCGCGAAATTCGCGTCTCTATCATCCGGAGATTTCCGAGCTGCATCGCTTCGAATACCGATATGAACTTTATGGCCGCCTCATGCGCTGCACAATGCCTGTGCAGCGCATGAGGCGGCCATAAAGTTCATATCGGTATTGGTATCGGATAACGTGGGGAAATTTTCAACGCAGGGGAATGAATGGGAAGTTTGTTTTGAGTCACCCGTGGAGTCGCTCATTCAATGACCCTGGGAGTGGGTCATTGAATGAGCGGCACCCATAATCTACTTTTATCTCTCGTCCCCCTTTCTTCGTGTAGAGGAACTGTCAGAGAAAAATGGCATCAACCTTATTACGTCCAACTTGTACCGCTTACAAAGGACATGAAATATCGGTTCGTTTTCGCAATGTTGACGTAGGTACTAGACAGTAAGCAACTAGGATAGTAATAAAAAAAAAATAATAAAAAAAACAAACCTCGGTTAATACGAAAAAATTGGAGCTGAAAATCCTTAAATAAACTTACTTATGTGCCAGGTATTTAGTATATTTTCCCCACAGAGATTNGATATCGAAATGGGCGAAATCGCCTCTTGATATCACTAACTCTCCTGACTCCTGACTCCTTTTGTTCGCCGGGACGAATGACGATGCTCAGGCATCAAGAAAAAAAAAGGAACAAAAGTACAAGATGGAAGTACATTTGCGTTTTCTGCTTCCACATCGACCTAAGACAAGGGAAAATACTGCTTTCAAATAAAGGATAGAAATTGCCTCTATAGGATGTGATTCTGTTTCGGGACGGCTTTCCCCAAATCTCTGTGGGGAAAATATACTAAATACCTGGCACATAAGTAAGTTTATTTAAGGATTTTCAGCTCCAATTTTTTCGTATTAACCGAGGTTTGTTACTTATGTTAAATGATGTTTTTCTTCTTCGCATTTTAGATCCTGTTGATGGCCGTATTTTTTTTTTTTTTTTTTTTTTTTTGCTGCTGAAATGGTTCATACGCGTAGACTTACCCAAGAGCAAAGGATTTTAACCATGATCAGGTAAACTAGCTTATGGGCCACCCTGTATAAACGAAAAACTTGTGTTGCATCATCGACCAGAGATGCCCACGTAGACATTGTGATATCGCATCTTTCTCTCCTGTTCCCTTCAAGACCAAAGCAGTAAATCCATCAGAATAGTGTAGGAGTGTCAAACATACACCGGGGAGCCGGATGTGGCCCACGGAGGTTATTCATCAGGTCCGCCGTCTGTTCCTGAAATTTCCGCCCGGATTGACTCACAGCACCCTCCGCGACGGTCCCATGGGTGCGGTCCGCAGGCATCTGCAGGGTAAGGAATGCGGCCCGTCGACCGATTTCAATTTGACACCCTTGGGTTAGAGGATTCGCTAAATCGAAAAATCAATTCGAGGCGTCTTCTTATTATGAAGGACTTGAAAGAGAGAGACATACATTCGGATTTCACGATTTCCTTGAGCGGAGACCATATCTTTATGACTCTGCCAAGTTAAACATCTCGGGGTTCCTTTTTTTTCCCGGCCATTTCATCACCGGATGCCGTTGTCAGTGCGGTGAACACAGATACGATGGAATCCTTTCAAACTGTTTTCTTCTTCTTCCTCTTGCTTTGTCTGGGGTAAGTGACTTTTCGCCGCGGCTTTGTGAGTTGCGAGTCTTCGTATTCGGCGAACGCCGGCGAAAAACAAAAATACTTTATTATTGTAGTATAGTATATAATTTGTGCGATAGCATTTTGAACTGCCGTTAAAGCATTTCCATTTCTTTCGTGACCTGCAATCACATGCATGGATTCTCGTGCACTCACGTGTATTTGATCGTTGCGTTTGAAGCCAGGTCAGAAGAGCAGACGAGGTTGGGCCACATCCCAGCGGGGAGTGGGGCTCGAAGGGCAATCACTGGTATACATTTTCCTTGGCTGACTGATAAAATCTCCTTTCTCTCATCTATTTCACCTATTAAAAGAGACATTTGTCATGTTTTTCTTATCATATTACCTTGCTCTTGTATGCCTCTATTCCATTGCGCTTGCACGATTGCAATGCTTGATTGTGGCGCTGCCAAGTTCGAATCTTTCTGCGTCGCCGGTCGCATGTACAGTCGCCGCCTGCAAAAAACACGAATGATTTTGCTGCCAACGGAAAGAAACTTTCGTTTCATCGTTTCAAAAGATGGCGGGTTGAGGAGGACCGTGGTGATTCGGTGAAAGCGCGCGGAATCTTGAATTCCTGATGTGACCTAAGGGTGGGATCCCGGAACAATCCGGTTGGGGTCGATCCTCATCTTTCGCCGAGATGATCCAATCGAAATTCCAAGTCAACCATCGAGTATCCCGAATATCGGCAAGAACGCGGCTTTTCACCCGGATTCGCTTCATAAATTGAGTTGCTCAGCAAGGACAAGAAAGTGAGGGAGAAATGGAAGGAAATCCTTATTTGAAGTGGTTAGATTGAATATCCTCATGGTGCTCGCTACAGTCGCATCCCCCTTCAACTTTTCAGTACGAAATCCCGTTTCTCATCCAATGCATTCCCTCTCGCATTTTAAGGGAAATTTTCTTCTGAGAGATTGGTTTCGAAATGTGGACGTTATGCCTCAAATCAACCCATAACATTGGAGAAAAATCAATGCCGAAAAGGGAGGTGTCGGGGCAGGTGTATACCATTGACGAGAATTGCCCTAGGGCGAGAACCGCCATTATTCGGGGCTTGGCTTTCGGCCCAACCTCATCTACTCTTCTAATTTGGGGTGAAATGAAACGCATGGGAGCCCTCACGGGTCCACACGTTGGTGCTTAGAGGAAAACGCAGTGGCTGGTATGCAAGAACGTACAAAACTGATATAAATAGCCATTTTGGAGGGTATCATATGATAAGTTTGATAGGTTTGATAGTTGGCCATATGCAGAAACCTTTTATACCTATCATGATAGGTATGGGAATCGCTTCAATCTATTATGATCTAGATCTTGTTTATTCTGCTTATAACGAGCTACCAGGGTGGATGCAATGCATTTTGCTAAACCGATGAATTATGCAAATCGTCGCAACCTGTGCCGAGCGCAGCCACTCTGGGATAAATTAGAGAATTTAGATTTCTTTGTATCAAGCTACGGCAATCGGAATTCGAGCACTAGTCTGGTAAATGGGGCCAGATTAATACCGATAAATCATCACACAACACTCTGATCAGTCATAATGCGAGCAGATACTCATGGCATTGTTTCTGGGTGCAATACGATGGATAGGAGGTTGTCAACTGGAAGCTTCACGAACTCCTATCATGATTCCTCTGAATGCGAGTGAAGATGCATGTAAACGCTCTTCCTTCTGTACTCAAACGTAAGCGGACGCGTGTCGACTCACATGTAGCATCCATGACAAAATCACACCCGTCAGACGCAACGTGTGGAAGGCTCGTAGACATAGGAGGACGCAGATCCATCATAAATCTTTTTGGATGCGAATATCCACTTTGCTTTTCTGGCGTTGAACTCGCGCTGAAACAGTCGGTACTCCTGTCGACTCCGGTTGACTCACCCTTGGGTGCTCGCTCTAGACCATCAGAGCATAAAATTGCCTTTGGTTTCTTGCATATTTCATGAGCCCTTGATTCGATTTGATCGCCCTCTAATCGAACTTCCTGCTGCCGTCAACTCTCAATCTGCATAGCATAATCGAGAGTCTTCATCAGTCATTCTCCGGCACATCGGTACTTTATGAGGCTCCAAAAAGGTCACCGGGACGGAAAAAAAACATGATTGAAGTGCCTACGCCAGAGAAAAAATAAGATGCCTAGACATCTAGGCATCTTATTTTTCCCTGGCATGTAGGCATTTTTTACCTGGACGTGACCTAGGTAAACAACAAAGAAAGAGATGGGAAGGGTGAGCCATTCACCTATTAGCTTAATCATTAGGTCCAACCTACTTATGCGAGCGAGTATCCAAAAGATTTTGCCCACGGGTACTATAAGCGACCAGAGGGGATTCTAAGTTGTTGCCCTTATAGGTTGAGTAAGGGCATCCTGGTAAGCGATTCCTTTTCAAGCGTTACTTTTAAATTCATATTGAACAATGGAATTTAATTATAGATGTAGTCTATTGGTAATTTTCGGAAATTAGAGAAAGAGCAGCGGAAAACATTATTATCTTATCAATAGTACAGGTATTCATGAGGATGTAAGCCTACTTGTGTATACGGCTTCGACCCTTCCGCATGATTTCGAGGGAAAAACTCCGTAGAACATGCCGTGAAAGTGATGATGGAGTCGAGGCAGCTATACGAGCACTTTTCCACTCCTATCCATTTATTTGATTGCAGTGGGATTCATGCCTTTCTTCATCGATGGCAAGAATGCAACCAGGAGGAGATCTCCTTATCTCCTTAAAAAAAAAATGCTAATTTGTTTCATGAGTTACTTTATACCTCGTGGTAGAAATTGTTGGGTCCTCCCTCGCTAGTCGTACAGGAGGATAATGAGAACTCGCTATGCACTGCTAATTTCTTTATGCTGGCAATATTTTCTACCGATCGGAGTGAAAATTCTGGGAAAGCTTTGGACTCGGCTCTATCGCAGTCCTCGATCTGAAACCATCCACGCTCATGATTCTTGAGCAAATTGGGAAAACACTCGATTCGAAAACTCGATACCACAATGGTTCAACTATGACGTCTCCATTGTAACTAGTTGTTACCCTACGCTTGCTGATGGGAAGATCCTGCTTCAAATTGTGGCAGGAGATCTCGAGCTTGAGTCTCACGAGAGAGAGTCAAGAACTTTTTAACATTGGATAAATTCTGTCCATCCATACATGTGAAGGGAATTTTTAAAAAGCAGAAAATGGTTCATGGAACTGAGATTGAAACGGTGGTTAGCAATGACCGATCGATGCGTTATATGGAGATATCATGCACGGACATCCCTGAATTAACAGGATGGCGCCCAGCACGCTTTTCAATCCTGCACACAGAAAATTCAGTGCCTCAGTTCGATGCATTTTTCTCGCGAAAAAATCTGTCCTCCATGTGATGCGTCTTTATCGCATCGAATTTTGGATGCGATAAAAACGCATCACATGGAGGACAAATTTTGGATGCGGTAAAAACGCATCACATGGAGGACAAATTTTTTCTCTACCAAATTGCATTAATTTGATTCTGCGTGTATAGGACGATCGCCCACCTCCTATGGGACACTTATATTTTCCTCAACGAAGCAGCTGTCACTGCTTCAATCGCATATCATTTTAACTATAAAATATAAACATGCATAACACTCAATACGAATGGTGGTGTCGGGCACAGAGTTTAAATCAAAATCATCGATGAAACTGAAATATAATATTGGGCATCCATGGCGATCAAGTGCTAGGCCGGACCTTCAAAGGGTTCAGGAAATACGTCGTTTTCAGATTGAATTCGTACCCAGTGGCTGTATTTTGGCTGAAGAGTCAGGGGGCCAGGGCAGGAAAGTGGGGGTGCCCAACCCCATCAGAGCGATATCAGCGATATCATATTAATGTTTTTCACTTGAGTCAGACACTGTTTCAATTGACTTCGGCACTCATGCATGAGGAACGTCCCATGCACGTGTGTCCGAATCAAGGGAAAAGTTGTCTAACTCAAGTGAAAACATTATCGCCAAGGAGGCGCCAAGCTCTGTCTCATGGGTGCCCCGCC
>CAJPEV010000108.1:17414-111088 GCA_905338385.1 Darwinula stevensoni
GGGGGGGGGGCGAGGGCGGGGCACCCATGAGACAGAGCTTGGCGCCTCCTTGGCGACAATGTTTTCACTTGAGTTAGACAATTTTTCCCTTGATTCGGACACACGTGCATGGGACGTTCCTCATGCATGAGTGCCGAAGTCAATTGAAACAGTGCCTGACTCAAGTGAAAAACATTAATATGATATCGCTGATATCGCTCGGATGGGGTTGGGCACCCCCACTTTCCTGCCCTGGCCCCCTGACTCTTCAACCAAAATACAGCCACTGGGTACGAATTCAATCTGAAAACTACGTATTTCCTGAACCCTTTGAAGGTCCGGCCTAGCACTTCATCGCCATGGATGCCCAATGTTATATTTCAGTTTCATCGATGATTTTGCTTTAAACTCTGTGCCCGACACCACCATTCGTATTGAGTGTTATGCATGTTTATATTTTATTGTTAAAATGATATGCGATTGAAGTAGTGACAGCTGCTTCGTTGAGGAAAATAGAAGTGCCCCATAGGAGGTGGGCGATCGTTCTATGCACACAGAATCAAATTAATGCAATTTGGTAGAGAAAAAAGTTGTCCTCCATGTGATGCGTTTTTATCGCATCCAAAATTTGTCCTCCATGTGATGCGTTTTCATCGCATCCAAAATTCGATGCGATAAAGACGCATCACATGGAGGACAGATTTTTTCGCGAGAAAAATGCATCGAACTGAGGCACTGAATTTTCTGTGTGCTGTTATGAATAGGCCCTTCGGATAATGGGGCAAAGGGGAAACTTTGTGTCACCTAGATGAGCTTTTCGGAATGTATCTTTCTCGAAAACACTGCAACTTCATTGTGTACCATTCCTGTGGCTCAGAGTGGATGGCCTCATGATCATTTGGCATTGGTATCCCCTTGGACGAATTAGGATTTCTCGGTGTACCTCCTGCTTCGACACGTATGGGAAGACCAGAGACTGAATTTCATGAAAGGCAACGTGTCGGGGCTCCTCAAGCGGGAATATATATCAGGGAGCGAATGGCTCTACGACCTCATCTGGTCCCCGACTCTCTATTTCGTGAACGAAAAGGACTCGGGTATCTTCCACCTCAGCAGGAGGAACGTCTTCGTGGCCATCTTCATGAATGGCACTGTCACACTAACCTACAGGCGAGTTAGATCCAATTTTTCTAGTGCCGTGCGGATTTGCAAGTCATCGTGAAAAGTCGATTCATCGAACGAACCAGACGACGAACAATAATGATAGCGAAAATGACAGTAGACAACGCGTTTGACGTAACAAACAACATGCATATTTGTGCGCGTCCGTTTACATTCGAATGCGGACAAACACTTGTGGGCACGCATCCCCACAAGCATTCGAATCTGATTAGTAAACGCAAGGCTTACTTTTGAATTTGGTTCCGTCCAATTCTGAACGCCAACATGCTATCAGTTTTCCATCGTTCATAATTGCGATTCCACCTAATCACTTGCGTATGAATGCGTTCTGAATCGTGTGCATTCCCTTTGAAAGCTTACAAGCTTGTGTGCGAACGCACGTATTCATCCATATGAACGCATGACACACGGGAAACACGAAGTCACGAAGTGTGAAACGGTCTTAAGACAACTTATTAAACTTATTGAATACACAATAAATTACTTTCATCAATTTGAATGAATAGCATCACTATCTACTAAATATATCGTGTTCTTTTGCAAAGATGAATAACTTTCCTTCCTTTTTTTCTTGGCGAATGTCCACAGAGCGAAGGTGAAGTTTTCTTGCGCGATGGACCTGGAGAAATTTCCGTTCGACGAGCAGACTTGTGACATGACATTGGCATCGTGGGACATTCCTCTCCCCCAGGCGAGACTGAAATGGGAGAATCCCAAGGATTGCATCAACCGGGAGGATTTCTCCTTCTCCGAACAAACCCTCATCAACCACGAATGCTTTGATACAGAGCTTGAGGATATCCATTACGTCACTGGTAGAAATTACTTTAATCCTCGCTTTTCTTTCTATCTCTGGAAGCCTTAAGCCCTAATTTATATCCATGATGCAGTTTAAAGACATCAAATGGAAAATCACGAAATTAATCCTCTTCATAATGGTGATGATGCTTTGAAATGCAAATACGTAATGATACCTTTTTCAGATTTAAAAACTCATGATACTAAAATCAAAAAGTGCTTTGCATTCAGAATAAAGTACGATATGTATTCAAATTTTATCGAGTCAACTTTCATAGAGAGAAATTGTTCTCATGACAGGAAAAAACTTTAGTGCCATCATAGTGAGATTCACGATCAAGAGGGACCCCGGGCATTACATCCTGGATTATTATTTGCCTTCCATATTTCTGATCGTCGTGTCTTGGGTCAACTTCTGGTTGGATCCCAGTGCTTCTCCTGCCCGCGTTGGACTCGGTCGGTCTGGAACAAAAATAAATATCAATGCTTCGTTTGACATCTGCAGGAGAAAGAGCCATCTTCATCTTTCTTTATTTATTTTACCTTGGAACAGGTACGTGTACGATGCTGACGTTTATCACCCTGTCAAGGAATATAGGCGATGAACTGCCTAAACTGTCATATTTGAGGGCCGTTGAAATCTGGTTCTTTGTCTGCATCTCCTTCATCTTCCTTACCCTCGTCGAATTCGCTTTTGCCAACATCATCTATCGCAGAGGGTATGTCCTGCTAGATCTGTATTTATATACTAACTTCACGAGCCTTCGGCGCTTTACTCGCTAAGAAAGTTTATAGTGCGTTTGAAGCATCCGTTTTCGATTCTCACGCCTACCAATGTGCTAAAATTCCCATGGTCATAAGCATTTTTCATTGTAACTTTACATTACTTCTATCTGTGTAAAGTCATTCCCAGCCTGATGTTAGCAACATGAAATAAGCGAAGACTTTTTGTTTTCCTTGAAATGTCTTCTTTGAGTCTTTCCCTTATACAGCGCCTCATATAGAAAAACTGTAAGATCAGTTTTCCTTGAAGAAAAAATGTGGAAGTTGATCCATTCTTCCACCCCTAAAATGGACCTCAAGGGTGGCAGGACCCCAATCTTGTGATTTGCCCTGAACCCAATTTTCTGAAAAAAATTTACTTTCAGAATTTGAAAATGTAAACATTTCCCCGCGTTGAAAAAAACATATGGCTAACTGCTCTGAAAAAAATATTTACCCCAAAGAGAGATATTTCTATACCCTGTTTCAGTTTTCCACAGCTATCTGATTCGTTACAGCGGAAAAGTTATCAAATGTCCTCGCAAAAATTTGTGTCCCGGGGGAATGATCCCAAAAGTTGGGCTTTCCTAGAAGTCATCTTTCTTAGAACTACGTGTTTACAGAATTTCAGGTTAAAAAATTCAGAGAAATTCTCGCCTCACAAATTATATGCCCTGAGGGAATATACCTAAAAAATGATTTTTTTGTTAGAATCATGAGAATGAGTCGTGTTACTATGGAACTTGGTCCCTCGTGATCCCTGATAGGACATTGAAACTTAAATCGGGTGGGATTACAGGCCTGATTCAGAAACACCTGGAAATGTATCCTATCTCCTGGAGAGGATCTTACTCATTACAGCGGAAACCATCCGTTTGTCACGAAACTTGGCACACACCCACATGCATGCCGATAGCAGATGTCATTACCCTAAGCAACAAGGCTGAATTTTTAGGTACATGCGCAAAAATGGTTACTTCTCACTGGCCTTTAAGTTGAAGAGCGTTTCTCATGACCATATCCATGTGGCTGCTAAAGCCGTTCGTTACCGTTCCACTGTTTCCAGTTGTTAATTTTTATGCATTAACGATTGTTCCAGGTCTGCTTTTATTTTCATTATGGAGGGAAGACGAATTCCATAATAAAGTACAAGCATTCCCAGGGTGAGACAAATCGTAGCTCATTTACAAGAGCTTACGAAATAGCTCATGAGGAATCTTTTCACGTCAACTCGTGACTCTCCTCACTCACTTTTCATATCCTGAACTCACAATATGATAATATTACAGATTCCCTTCTATGAGTGAGTGATGTATTGTGAGCGAGTGATCATTCTTGATGCGTGATGTGCAGGCAAGCCCCAGTGCCGCTGAAAAAGTCGACGAGCAAGCACATTCTGTGGTACGGACTCAGCCCCAAGGCGAATCGTTCCCAGTCAAATAGCAGAAAGACCCGCACTAAGTCTGAAGGAAACCTGGATGTCCCCCACTCTGGCGTGAGTTCGATTCAGTCCCATTCATCTATCAAGCAGTCTGTTGATGACGCTTTCTAAAGCGTTTAACGCTTCAGATAGCTTTAGGCCGACTATACTTCACGTTAGAGGAATTTGAAGAAGACATGCGAATTGTTACTTTAAAAGTCGCTATAGTGATTGTTTCGTATGAAATCAACCTATGAGGCACAATACATTCCCCTCAGAATTCCTTCATGCTCTGTTCGATTCAACCTTTGGCTGTTTTCCTTTTGCCATCTAATCCTAATTTTCTTGTTTGAGTCTGAAATAATGTTAACACTATTAGCATATGAAATGGGATGGAACATTTTATATTTACCATGTAGCGTGGATTATCCCTGACTTGAGTACTCTTTGTCATCAGGATTGCCAAACCACATTCATAAAATAAAAATTTTTACGAATTAACAAATTGAGTTGATTGACAATCTTTCTCTCATAAGAATTGCAGAATAGAGTTTTAAAAATGTCTCAAAGGGAAAGTTTTTGCGTTTCATTTGCTCTTTTAGCTCTCGCTTTCAATCCAATTCTGATTCTTTAGGGAAACGCATTTCCGGAAAAGGCCATCACGATGACGAAAATGATGATGCAAAAAAGTAGTCATTAACAGGTTGACCGCAAAGGCCTTATTGACCTGGTGACTTTCCTACGCCAGAGTTATTTTTATATCCCTAGGAGACTCCTTAACAATGTACTTTGATCATCTCGTGCTATTTGCAAATTTAAGTGGCCTTTTGCAGACTTTTTAGTGAGGCGCACCGGTGTGCCTCATAGAGTGTGGAATGCAATTAGGATTACCACACTGCGAGGGCCACCGGTGGGCCTCACAAGTTTTATCACACCATGGGGTCATCCAGTAAGTTCATCTCGTTTGAAAAGAATTTCGCGCGCGCCTCTGACATTGCCCGTTTCGCAGCTGTCTGTGATGTCACGTGTTGGAGTACTTCCCGGATTGTACACTGTCCCAAAAAATGGTGGAACCTTTTTCAAATTTTAGCCACTCGTAATTGTTTCGGGCTAGCGCTGTACGCCTTTGTGGGATGACTAATGCATCAAATGAGCACATGCGTGCAAAGTTATAACAATATCCATTCGCTGGTTCTTGAAATACAGGAGGTTATTATTCAGAACGTACCAGCAGTAAGGGAGTGCCGCCAGAACTGTACGGAATAATGAATCCAAATTCAGTATTGTGCCTCAAACGGGATGGGTGATGCGCACGGGTGATGACATGATGCGCACGACCAAGATAACTGCTTTATTTTAATCTGTACTTACTGTAATTAATAATTGCTGTACTGTAATCTTTTCTGTTTGACACTCGGATGAGGTCCCATTATCTATCAGCTTTTATTCATAAAGAACCCATTATCTTGACCAAGAAGCTGACTTCCCTGCGCCATGAGGCGGGCCGGTAGGCCTCACTACATTTATTTTCATAACCCCCAGTAAGGGTAAATGTAACTGAGGAAAGTTCAGCCCACGAACATTGTCCACTTTCCTGGGCCACGACCTCACAAAACCTCTGCAGCACTGAGGCGCACTGGTGAAGCCTGAGGCACAACAAAGGAAAAGGGGTGAGGCGCACAGGTGTGCCTCATGGCGGCCAACCTGTCAAGGGAAGACTGAAATTCCGCCATGAGAAGGCCCTTACTGTTATGTGTAACTGGGCTGCGTGCCAATTGCTATAACTTAACCATGCCTAATAGAATCTTTTTGAAGTTGCAACTTGAAGAATAGATAAATATCTCCTCCAAATTTGGAATTTTAGCATTCTAAGTGCTTGTGTTTCTGGATGAGCAGTATCACGGGAGGTACAAGGACCAGGGTCAGCTGTCGGTGAGCAGCTTTGACAATATGTTTCTCACCAGAACACTATCAGACAGCATGGAGACGTTGCCCATGTCAAATGATGACTGCAAGGATATTTATATCCCAGTGCCGAGCCTTCAAAATGATGGCAATGAGTCTTCCACTTCCAAGCCAAGGCAGAGAAAGGTCAGTTTGAGTTTTCATCTGGAACTATTCCTGCCGTATACAGAGCTGCTGCGATGAATGATGACTTATTATTATTATTAGAATTAGAATTACAAGGCATCCCATTTTCAGCGCGTCACTTCAAAAGCTTTTATTCACAAAATCATTACGCTATGATCTCAAAACTAACAGAGAGAAAGGAAAAAAGGAAATAATTTACGAGCATCACTGTTAGGGGCTCGATTCATATGTTCTGACATTTTTCCTACTTCTTTTCTCAAAAAAATGGTGAGATGATAGTACCTTTTCTCAGGTATAGTGCAACATTTTATAGGACATGTTAAAACATATTTTGGGTGATATGGAATATACCCAACACATTCAACAGGAAGATGAGTGTATCTAGATATCTTTGGGTGTTTTTGATCACGCGAGCTTATTTTCCGATTGATGCTTAATGATAAAGCTTTGATCATTCAAACAGCCTCCGTAGAAGAAAGGTCTCAGTCTGGAACAAATAGTACAAACAGGGGTTGGTTTAGGGATCTGTTATACGCAAAATATTTGTTGCAGAATAAAACAAGAGAATAAATTGGAGGTTTTTGGGCATGAAAATCCTATCCCTATTCATTACAAATTGTAGTCTCGATCTAATAGTTACATTGTGGCTCTACCGTGTTGCCTTCTCTTACTGGTAGCCGACGTCAGAGTTCTTTTTTTCATTCAATTCAGAGTTCGTAAGTCCAACTACTGGACTTAAGAGATTAATTATTAAAAACATTCATTTGTTCGTGTTCCATACCTCATTGCAACCCCTCTAAACAATAGGTAACCCAAATCAGCGAACAGTTACCTGCTAGCGGAAGGAAAACAAGGGTGGTAAGGGCGAAGGTTAGGCATATGAGGGTCTTGCAGAATTGTATTCAATACCTGTACATGTGCAATTAAGGGACTTTTCACATTTTTTTTTAGAGCTCTAGTGGTTCAAGTAAGTAGGGCTGTCACGATAGCCGTTTTCAAACCATCGATGCATCGACCTAGACTATCGATAGTGTATCGATGCATCGGGGGGGGGGGGGGGGGGGGGGGGGGGGGGGTACTCCGATCCGACTTTTTTTTTCCCTTCCCGTCTTTCATATAGTCAGTCCCAGCATTTCCGGAATTTTATTGTGATAAAAAATCGCAAGCCCATTCGGGTCACGCCGCTTCTTCCTTTCCCCGCCGGGGTGGACTGTATTGAACTGTACTCGCCTCAATCCAATGGGATATTTCCCCTTTAAAATCTTTTGCCGATGCATCGCGATGGTCGAAAAACCTATCGATATCTCCAACTATCGATAGCGGTATCGATGCATCGACCTATCGTGACAGCCCTACAAGTAAGTGAGGGTAAGGTTTGGTAGGGAGAGGGAAAGGTATGCATGAAAAGATCGGGTCAAATAGCTTCAAATAACGCATTCGAAATTCTGTTAGGCATACCCTTGATTTCTCCTCTTTAAAAGTAACCGAAGATAAACAATTCGAGACCTTTTCATGCCTCCACGAGCGAATGCAAGTCCGAACAAAATTCCATAGAACTGCCACAAAGCGATTCCGTATTTGTCCTCCATTCGATTAAACGTGGTTCACCTTGTTGATAGATGAGCGTATTGTCGGTGGACTGGATCAAGGAGAAACGGCGTCGGGCGCGAGAGGAGAAGGAAAAGAAGGAAGTCAACAGGGAGTTCAAGCATATGACACCTCAAGAAATAGCTATCTGGATCGACGAGAAAAGCCGAATCGTCTTCCCCATCTGCTTCGTCATTTTCTGCCTTCTCTACTGGACTCTCGTCTTTCTCTGATATAATCCATTGCGCACAATTGCGCCCTCTCGTGCAAATGATTTAAACAGAAGGGAAGAACGTCTCTGCGGACCCAGCGCATTTTAATGCGGGACTCCTTGCAACTCAGTTGCGACACATCTCTCCAATTCTCTTGTATGACTCTGTCCAGTTCAGAAGAATTATATAAATTATAAAACAACGATGTCCATTTTGCCTCCGTCCGTGAATCAATTTGCTGATGTCAAGTAGCGATGCTCATGAAAGCATGTTGAGATCATGAGACTGACTCCCCGAACACAACAAGCTGGCGCAATCTCCGGAGGAACGATCGTTAGCTATCATATCTGCTGCTTCCCTTGTTGCCTGCTTCAGGATGGCAGCAAGAATTACGACCATATCCATTGTCATTGTTGAATTATGACCACATCCGTTGACATTGTTGAATTACGACCACATACTTTGTGATTGAAAGTGGGGTAGATACGAATACGGATGTAGTTTTATCGCTTTGACATTGCCACACTATAGACGAAAATATCCTTGGAAGTGCATCATCGCCTTTTTTATGATAGCGTATGGTGCTGTCATGCTATTTGAGTCAAACATTTTTGTTTCTGATCACTTAAAGAAAAATAGAACTCTTTCTCACTAAGAACAATCCGATTTAAAAAAAAATGCGTTCGGATTTCAGTCTTATTGATAAGGGCTCTTCCAAACCAGAAAGTTTTCTATGCAATTTTTCTTTGCAAGTCGACTTTTGTGGTGTGGACGCCTTCCAAAGCTTTATTTGCAAGATTTTAAATGCTCTGGGAGACTTCATTGAAAGTTTTCTTTAATGATATTTTTTCTCATGAATCCCCTTCTCTAAGGGTAAAGTTTCTCTTCCCTCTATCTTTGCTGCTATTGATTTCTTATCAGTTCTTGGATTTCGCGGTTGACCATCGAAATTGAAGGAGTTCATTTCGCTTTTAACGACGAAGATGCCTTGATGAGCTCGCTGATCAGTAGTCACATCACCTGAAATTTCTACGAGAGAGGGAATTCACCAGGTTACTATATGCTGTATGATGTTTTTGAAGGCTACTAGTTCCAATTATTCAATTTTTTCTTATACTTTTTTTAATGGAAGTCTGTGAGGTCCTCTTTTCTCGGCGTCTTCACTGACTTCTGTTGAACTGAAATAATGACATGACTACACCGTCTTCTACATCCTTGCTTGGAGAGCCATCAGCAGGAAAATAAGGAATGAAACCTCCATATCCTGAGAAAATCAAGAAAATTTCAGGCGTATGGCATGTAAGTAGATCTTTTACGCATTCCATTAAAAAAAAAAGGTTTTTACAGATGCGTATGACGAGACATCTATTTTGGAAAGTAAAGTGCTTTTTCTATGGGCATTCGTTTTAGCTTCGACAGAAATGAATCTCATACATGTGCCGCACGAAGCCCGGGGGGGGGGGGCTTTTAGGAGTGTTTTTCTTTGTTGTATTAATATTTCCACAATCTGTCCGAGTCCATTTATGTAAAGAGGGGTCAGGAATTTTGTCCTCATTACGCCGTGAATTGTGAATTCCTATGTGTGATGAAGGGGATGAAGCGTGGCACGAATGTTGTACCTAGTCCGTTTGGCATTCGGTTACCCTCTTCAGTGAATCGTCCTGTCTAACAGAATCGCTGAATGTTCTGTGCACTTCTCCATTCTGTGGTAAAAAGCAAGTGCTGGAAAGCTGAAACCCTCCAGTTCCTATCTCCTAGAAGAAACTGTATAGGCAGTGGCAGACCAGGGGGCATCTATACGAGAGTGCCACGGAGCACCCAATCTCGTAGGGCCAAATTTGATCTGAAGCCGGATATCACGTAGCATCGAATCATGTAGGAACGAATCACGTAGCATCGAAAACACTGGAAGTTCTCACATGAGGTAGAAAATTTAGAAAATTTTTGGATCGAAAACACATTGCATCAAAACTTCGTTGCCTCGAATCACGTAGCACCAAAACTCCTCAGCATCAAATCACGTTGAACCAAACTCCCCTAGCATCAAATCACGTAGCACCAACTCTCCCAGCATCGAATCACGTAGCACCAACTCTCCCAGCATCGAATCACGTAACATAAAAAATTAATAGTACCCCGAATTCGGGCGACATCTACTCATTGCATTCCTAACTATTGGTAGTTTCCCTACAACATAGATGTAACTAACGGCTACGGACATGCTAATATGCTCGCTTGGAGAGGCATGCACTCTACCTGTTTCAGGGCAACTGAGGTATTTTCCGATAACCTCCTACGCCAATCTAATTAATATTTCCTGTGTAAGAAGAAATTGAAAGTTAGTAAGGTGTCAGGACAATTTAGGATCAGTAGCGGCTCCTAGGGGAGGATAGGCCCCCCCCTCCCCCCAAAAAATTATTTGGAGCTTGCACTTCTGCACTTTCTCATTTACTTTCTCTTTGAAAAGTCCATTAGGTTCCTCGAATTTAGGTAGGATATTAAGATGCATTAATTCATTCGCAACTTATACAAAACGAGCTAAATCCCGTCTGTGACAGCTGAATCCTATCCAGAACCGCAGAGACCTCCTCTTTCCCATCGATTACTCAGGACTCCGAATATTATTTTTAAAACTGATTTTAACCTGAGTGGGAAATTTATTTTCCTGAATATCCACACACAGGAGGTGAAATGAACTTCTGCCCATCTCTCTTGTAATAATAGAACCATTTCCATAAGGAAAGCAGATTACTTCAAGTATGATACACTGACTTCATTATGTTTGGGGGATTCATATGGATGCATTAGTGAGAAATGTTCATTGCGCACGCGCAGACACCTAGAGCTCATATGCGGAAAGGAAAATATTTTCTATTTTTTAAGTCCTCATGAACCTGGGAAAATAATTTCCCAGGTTCCTAAAAAGTTATCGGCCTCCGATTAATCCGTGTAATGCAACGAAATCTGTGTTGGTGTCACGCATCGTCATCCGTTATTTCTCTAGCCTCTTACACCTGTTGGCAAAAAATGACACATTTTTCTTCTGACGTCATTCGTGGGCGAGCTGCTGTCTGCGGAATATAACGAACCACAGGAGCGCTGAACAGCTTAGCCTCGTCATGGAATGCTAAAGGCCTCAGCAGAGCCGCTATGAAAAGGCATCCTCATGCCTTCCCTCCATTCTCGAATTCAAACTTTTTCTTTCATTCTCTTTCTCTTAAAACCTGCTCCAGATTTAAGGAAAAATGGATTCTGATGGATCCTTATATCATTCCCGTCATTCCTGCCTTTGATCATCATCCTTCATCATGTCAAGGTCTATCTATAAGCATTGTCCAAAAACGACAGCAGACGAGGCGACCCGCTTGGGTAGCAAGGAGCTATTTTTGCGTCGCAACATCCCCCCCCACATTGTAACAAGGTCATGATGTTTTTTGCACAATGGAACACTATAGATAAGTATGGCTTGATTGTGAATTTGATGGACCCAGGGCCTTGGAATAAAGCATGAGCTTTATCGCATCAAATGTTGACATTCCTTGTTAAACCGATTTGTTTTTAATTTTGAAACTCATACGCAAGCCTCTAAATAGCTGTCTCAAGCTGCTTGATGTTTATGGGACTGCATAACTGGAACACTTCTAATAACTTATGACCAGTAGAACGTTTATCATTATTGGGGGGTTACTCCTTATGTCTAATAAGCAGCACAATTTGGCTTACTAAGCTGGGAGCCCTTTGAAGTTCAGGGAGTGTGAGTACAGTATTAGGTGGACAAAGGGGGAGGGAGGAGGACATTGACCCTACTTCAAAGACACCAATTTGAAAGCAGGTGAAGATTACCTGCTGTAGTTTTTTGTTACTTCTTACATTTTTGATTGGCCAATCCACTCCAATGTAGCTCACCACTCAGAAACTTTGGACACCCTCGGTCTAAGGCTCAGGTTCATTCCTCGATCACCAACTGGACTGTGTTGTTTGAAGAGGCTCTTATCTCCTTAGTGTAGTAGCCTAATACACCTTGATCACAACCTGACGTCACCTCAACAGTGTAGGAAAAACTTTTCTTCCAGCGACCTCAAGGCAACAAATCTGAATTTTCCGGAAAGGAAACGCAGGCGAGCGAAGTGAGCCGTCTTCTCCCTTCCGGTTATTTAAATAAATTCTTAGTTTCCGTCAGAACGAAAACTAGTCTTTCGTGTTCAGGCATGTGATTTTCACTGATAAGTCCTTTATGTGCGAGAGTTTGAACCAGAGAATTTATTAGAGACCATGTATGCCTCTATTTATTTCCCTTTGTCTTTCAACTGGCAAGTTCGGAGACGAGAAACAACGGAGTTTCCAGAGTTCATCGAATGCGGTTTCCCTACCGACTCGCCACTGACGTCATAAGTTACTCCAACTCCATTCAGTGGGGGCACTACCTACTGCCTAGGCCTTTTCCTGAGAGTCACGCATGCGGGCGGAGCTTAGTTTAGTGCAGTAAAAACCCAGAGATCCATATGCCTCATCGTAAGTTTAATTCTAGTAGCCGTCGAATGTGCTTTGGTGACCGGTGCGAAGTTATGAGCCTAATCTAAAGCAGCACGGTATACCTGGAGACTGGGTTGGCACGATTCTCTCAGCTTATCGTATGATATGTTCAGTCGGTTGGGAAATGCAAATAGAATTCAATGAATGGCATGGGGTGATTTGGGGGAGTGCCACGGAGCACCAAATCTCATAGCGCCAAAAACATGTAGGACCAAAAACTGGCGCTCCCTTTGAGTAAAAACACGTAGCGTAGAAAACACGGAGCACCCAATCTCGTAGGGCCAAATTTGATCTGAAGCCGGATATCACGTAGCATCGAATCATGTAGGAACGAATCACGTAGCATCGAAAACACTGGAAGTTCTCACATGAGGTAGAAAATTTACACGGAGCACCCAATCTCGTAGGGCCAAATTTGATCTGAAGCCGGATATCACGTAGCATCGAATCATGTAGGAACGAATCACGTAGCATCGAAAACACTGGAAGTTCTCACATGAGGTACTTTTAAAAACCTAGCTTTTGTGTAACGTAGTTTTGAAGCAACGGAGCTTAGTGCATCGTGGTTTTGAGGAGTCGTAGTTTAGTGCAACTTGGTTTGAGGGGATCGTAGTTTAGTGCATCGTGGTTGCCTCCCAGCATCAAATCATGTAGCACCAACTCTCCCAGCATCGAATCACGTAGCACCAAAACCCCTTAGCATCGAATCACGTAACATCAAAAATTAATAGTGCCCCGAATTCGGGCGACATCTACTCATTGAATTCCTAACTATTGGTAGTTTCCCTACAACATAGATGTAACTAACGGCTACGGACTTGCTAATATGCTCGCTTGGAGAGGCATGCACCCTACCTGTTTCAGGGCAACTGAGGTCTTTTCCGATAGCCTCCTACGCCAATCTAATTAATATTTCCTGTGTAAGAAGAAATTGAAAGTTAGTAAGGTGTCAGGACAATTTAGGATCAGTAGCGGCTCCTAGGGGAGGATAGGCCCCCCCCCCCCAAAAAAAAATTATTTGGAGCTTGCACTTATGCACTTTCTCATTTACTTTCTCTTTGAAAAGTCCATTAGGTACCTCGAATTTAGGTAGGATATTTCTAAGATGCATTAATTCATTCGCAACTTATGCAAAACGAGCTAAATCCCGTCTATGACAGCTGAATCCTATCCAGAACCGCAGAGACCTCCTCTTTCCCATAGATTACTCAGGACTCCGAATATTATTTTTAAAACTGATTTTAACCTGAGTGGGAAATTTATTTTCCTGATGTTATTTTAGAATATCCACACACAGGAGGTGAAATGAACTTCTGCCCATCTCTCTAGTAATAATAGAACCATTTCCATAAGGAAAGCAGATTACTTCAAATATGATACACTGACTTCATTATGTTTGGGGGATTCATATGGATGCATTAGTGAGAAATGTTCATCGCGCAGACACCTAGAGCTCATATGCGGAAAGGAAAATATTTTCTATTTTTTAAGTCCTAAGTTAATTTCCCAGGTTCCTAAAAAGTTCTTATCGGCCTCGGATTAATCCGTGTAATGCAACGAAATCTGTGTTGGTGTCACGCATCGTCATCCGTCATTTCTCCCGGGGGGGGGTTGTCTTTTTCTCTAGCCTGTTGGCAAAAAATGACACATCTTTTCTTCTGACGTCATTCGTGGGCGATTCGTCTGCGGAACATAACGAACCACAGGAGCGCTGAACAGCTCAGCCTCGTCATGGAATGCTAAAGGCCTCAGCAGAGCCGCTACGAAAAGGCATCCTCACGCCTTCCCTCCATTCTCGAATTCAAACTTTTTCTTTTATTCTCTTTCTCTTATAACCTGCTCCAGATTTAAGGAAAAATAGATTCTGATGGATCCTTATATCATTCCCGTCATTCCTGCCTTTGATCATCATCCTTCATCATGTCAAGGTCCATCTATAAGCATTGTCCAAAAACGACAGCAGACGAGGCGACCCGCTTGGGTAGCAAGGAGCTATTTTTGCGTCCCAACATCCCCCCCCCCCACGGGTTCAAACGCGGAGCCGCCAATGGTCGCCGACTTTCGCACGAAAATCGCATTCGTCAGAGCAATCCAAGTAAGTTACTTCAGATGTAACTCAATCAGAGTATGCCGCCTAAAAACGTCCCCATTTTACATATGGTAAGCCAATTTGATGACATTTGAAAGGGTCGGTGAACCAGTGCCAGCCACTAAGATTGGACATCGATTTTCGTTTCCGTATTTCCCAAGTCATATTTTCACCTTTTATCGCAGATTATGAGAGCTTTATTTGGACTTGTCCTAGAAGCTCTAAAAGAAATATATCAAATCGAAGTTTTATATCATTCATCATGTCATATATTGTCAATTCATATATAGGTCAATTCATACTACATAATGTGTCAATGAGTGAATTAATACAGCAGGGAAATAAAATGACAATGAGAGGCGGGAAGAAAGAGGCGTCAGGGGAGAAACACCGTTAGTCGTCGAGCGATCCTTCCCCGACAGGTCGGACAACCAACGGTAAATCTCTCTAGACGTCTGTCGCACGAGCTGCATGTCACCATGTGGCGGCAGGGGTAGTAGACGACTTCTACTTGACTCAAGAGGCAGATGACACATCGAAATTGAGCAGGAATGTCTGTGGAATAGAGTAGAAACATCAGATATCAAGTTAACCTGAGTAACACCAGAGTGATGAATGAACGTTTCATTTAAGGTACTGGGAACGTGCCATGAACGTCCTTCTATTGACTATTTAAATAACCGAAATCTAGAGCGATCAAAGCAGTTCCAATTATGCGCTCCCTGAATTTTCATAAAGGACTTGACTTGAATAACCCGAAGCAAAACCAACATGTTCAAAGAACTTCCTCTTCCAGGATTTATCCAACTAGCAATTAAAATCCTGAAAACTGTCATTTCATCATTTTAATTGCATTAAACCAAAGTACAGCCCTGCTTCCGAAACAGGGGCCAGAGGCCATCTCCGTAGCTGAACTTTTCTTAGTTTCGTTGGAAGTACTACCTTCCCTCATGTAGAGGGACAGTACTCCCAAACCCTTATGGGAATTAAAATTCCTTTACAAGAACAGAACTGTTCCCGATATATCTATCGGGGCAGCAGTTCTTTTCCTGCTTCGACATAGCGTATTGAAATAGATACGGAGTGTAGAAACTTCCATCTAATGCGATCTCTAACCGCCCCAGACTGAGTTTCCGTTTGAGAGTCCAATAACATGCACTTTTTGATGCTCATCCAAGTGCCTTCACATGGAGTCAAGTTGGAAGTTGAACCATCCTCCCTACATCCCCTGAGCCTGAATTTTCTGGAGACACCCTGGGGATGGTTACGTCTTTAGACCGACTTGTTGAAGAATGCAAAAGTCGGTTGTGGTCCTCTGTGGTGCCTGTATAGATCGGGCACCGTGCGAGAAATATTGTGGACTATTTCCAGCGGTATCAGGTGTTGACTCGCTAAAGCGGCTACTTCGAAAGGACAGCACTGGAGTGTACCCTCCACTCCACTATCAGCTGAAGCTATTGTACATTCTCAATATCTAACTTCTTTTCAATAATTGCTGATGGTATGGCACAATACATTTGCATGTTGAATTGCAATTTCAGTTGAACATTCATATACAAGGTATGTAAAGTATATCTTTCTCGAAAATAGCTCTGTTGTGAGCGAAAATATTTGGATTAAATGTCGTTGATCATTGTTTTGCTACATCTGTATGTAGTTTCTTAACCAAAAAAAAAAATCCTCCCATAAGAGCTTACCACTTGGAACTGGAGGAGGAGGAGGAGCAGGAGCAGCAGCAGCAGCAGCAGCAGCAGCAGCAGCAGCAGCTTCTTCTGCTTCAGGCAGAGGTAGCTCTTGTGGTCCTGCAAAAGGCCTTGATGTAGCTCACGCATATTGATACAGCAAGCTCATTATTTTACTACTCTCTTGCCTTTTTCAAGCACTTACCTCCTTGAACAGCAGCAGCAGCGGCAGCTTGTTCTGCTTCAGGTAGAGGTGGCTCTTGTGGTCCTAGAAAAGGGAATGCGAAAGTCATTGGTGTAGCTCATTACAGCATACGCATTATTTTACTCCTCCTTTGCCTTTTTCAGGCACTTACCTCCTTGAACAGCAGCAGCAGCTTGTTCTCCTAACTGAGGTAGCTCTTGTGGCCCTGCAAAAAAAGGAATACATAAAGCATTGATGTACCTCTCACACACTGATGTAGCATATACATTCCTACAGTGCCATCCTGAACTGACCTCTGGGAGCAGCAACGGTAGCGACGAGAGCAGGGACTTGTTCTCCAACTGCTTCAGGAGGAAGCAGAAGTCCCTCTGGAACTTGCGCTGTGCAGAAAAAAATAATAAGCATTGAGAGGAAAATGATAATTGAAGTAGCAATTGAAGTTTACAATGCAAAAAGTTGAAGCCAAATTGGATAACTACACTTAAGCAGCTCGAGGTGCAAAAAAAAAAAATCAAATGATTTATATTCCCGAACAGGGAGAGGGCAGGGGGGCAGAAACGAGATAAAGTGTCAAAGACAAGCGGGTGCGGACTGGTGGGAGGAGGGGAGTTTGGGGCACTAGCATAGCTGACCACCATCTGGTCCTCCCTGCTTGAACTTCTGGTCAATGAGAGTGATCGTCCTTCACCTTTCTGCCGTGGGTGTGGCGAGCACATCCACCATTAGAGTCCATCATAAAACCCTTGTTTTGCTTGCTCTTGCTTCATGATTTTTGGTACGAACATTGACAAAATTTAAGACTTCCTTCGTCCCCATGAAGCAGATAGGAAATTTTTTTTCGTTTTATTACTAATTGAATTGGACGTTTTTTCTTGTTTTATCCAATAGATAGTATAGACGAGAGGAAAGTGTATTGCATTACTTTTGCTTGTCTGAGTGCGTGATAAAGTCTGAAACTAACCTGCACCTGCGACAAGAACTGGAATTCCATCCAGACATACAGCCGTCGCCGTTTCTATAAGCATGTGACAGTTGGATCCTTCTTTCACGTAGTACTATTACCGTTTTACCGGTTCAGTGGGAATCGTTTAAGTAAGTAAACCACTCCTGTAGGTACTTGTTACGATAATGATTCGTAATCAATTTTAAGTAATCAACCGATTTCTTTGGAGGTCCTGGAAAGCCGTTGCAATTGTCCTGTCATTGCGAAGAACATTAGTTCGATTGCGACGACGAATTGTGAGACCCTGAGCCAGAGATTCCTATTCTCTTCCAGCCCTTCTCGAGATCTCCTTCATTCCAGCTGTAAAACAAGAAATTCCATCATTTGTCGTTTTTCCAGTTTCTTTCTTTATCTGAAAGCAAAGTATATTTCATTTTAATTTTTATTTAAAAAGTTTTGCGTCTTGAGTTAAAGGGCTTAAGAAAGTTCTCAGGTTAGGTTAGAAAAAAGAAGTATTTATTCAGGATACTCACTTTATACTCCATTTGATGAATAAGGCTTTGAAAATTTCGGATTCGGAGCAAAATTGTACACGTTTTCAGGAGAACTTCTCGGATTGCACTGTCGCACGAGCTGCATGTCACCATGTGGCGGCAGGGGTAGTAGACGACTTCTACTTGACTTAAGAGGCAGATGACACATCGAAATTGAGCAGGAATGTCTGTGGAATAGAGTAGAAACATCAGATATCAAGTTAACCTGAGTAGCACCAGAGTGATGAATGAACGTTCAATGAACGTTTCATTTAAGGTACTGCGAACGTGCCATGAACGTCCTTCTATTGACTATTTAAATAACCGAAATCTATAGTGATCAAAGCAGCTCCAATTATGCGCTCCCTGAACTTTCATAAAGGACTTGACTTGAATAACCCGAAGCTAAACCAACATGTTCAAAGAACTTCCTCTTCCAGGATTCATCCAACTAGCAATTAAGTCAGAGCAGCCCGGTTACGAAACCCCCTTTGTTCAATCAATTCTGGAACACCCTGTATTCGCGAGCACCATGACCAAAAGAAAAAATTAGGTCGAAGATCAACGTCTTGCGCGACTTTAATTTAGAAGCTGAACGAAAACGAGCACGACAAAGAGAAACAGAGGAAGAGTGTCAAGAAAGGTGGAAATGCTGATGCCGAGAGGCACAGAGACATGCGAGAAAATTGAAAAGTAAGAGGAGCGTCAAGTAAGGCAGGATGCCGAAACTGAGAGGCAGAGGAACCGCCGAAGACCTGCGAGAATGAAATACGTTGTCTTCATATCAAACTACAAAACTCCTGAGGTATTGTGCGTTGGGAGAATGAATCGTCGTTAGGAGTTCTGTCAGGCATTTCAATTCCTAGGAGAATCTGATAGCCGGTGCTGTCACAAGAGAAAAGGGCAACTACCAGAACTGAGTCAGTTTCCGGATGAAAGACAAGCAAGAAGGAGGACATGGTTGTACGGTACATCCCACGAAGAGGACCCTCAGAGGTTATATTTCCTTTACTGGATTAGAATTTGAGTTGAGTACTTACGTGACTCAACTCTTTCTGTCCAGCAGAAGAGAACAATCCCGCGAGCATGTTTTCATACTCCATCCTTATTGAAAGAGCCCGAGTAAGTGTACGAGGGGTATACAAAATTTACGGGATTGAATTTTTTATGACGCTGTGCTGTCTCTTTCCAATTACTGATGGATATTTCAAACTAGTCCTCTTCGGCATCTACACAAATTTTCTGGCGTTTCTTCTGCTGCTGGAAACATTGCTGACACTTAAAATTTGGAATCACCAGCAGTGCTCGCTACGCGTTTACAATTTTGCCTTGAATGCCTGAAATCTTCATTTCGGCACACTCTTTAGCTTAGGAAAAAAAAAGAAGAAAATCCTATGAGCTAGGTCGGGCAAGTTGGGTGGTTTACGAAGAACGGGGATTTCGAGATAGGTCAGAACCCTCCGAAATTGGAAAATGAGGGAAATTTCAGGACATTTAAAGCAGCGTTACGAACGCGCCACTAGTGCTGCTGGTGATTCCTAAAGACGCGTGTCATCAATTATTCCGGCGGCTGAAGAAACGCTGGAAAATTTGTGTAGATGCCGAAGAGGACTACTTGAAGGATATATCCATCAGTAGTCGGAAAGAGTCACCACAGCTCCATAGAAAATTCAATCCCAGAAAATTTTGATCACCCCTCGCATGTACCACGTGATTTGAGAAAATTCAGCATGTCCTCTCGGACCCACTGGCCAGAAATACTTCGAATTTCCTTCTGCCGGGTTACCTCCATAAACAGGTCTATTTAGAAATTCCTAGGCCTTCCCTTAAGTTGTACATGGGAAGAGATCGGGTACTACCCTGTATATGAAATATACAAGGTACTGTTTATTTCAGGGTACCAAGGTAAGAATCGCTGAATCGGCGGTTGATATGATGTGGATAACTCCACGTTGGAACAACAGTGAGACTGTGATGAAAAACGAATTTGCTCTTAATAGCCCCCGAACGACTTCGCTTATCCACGAGTAGTCGCCATATGCTGAAAATACGGTTAATTACGAATTGCTAACATTTCATTGATGTTGCTTCTTCGTCGAATTCTCAACTTCAACCAAGTCTTAATGTTTCAACCTTTTCTTAATGTTAACATAATGTTGTTATGCCGAATGGGATTGTGCCTTCCTTATGGGGGTCGCCATTTTGAACACTATTGCATCTAGCGCCGCGGCGGCTGCAGTATGAACTACAGTGACGGCAGGAGAAAAAATGGTGATATCCAAGTTGCGTTTTTGTTTTGTATGGATATTCTACGATCACCAGGTGTTTCACAATACGTTTTCAAAGTTGTTACCAGAATATATGTACATCCTGTATATAGAAATGATATATTTTTTAACGTGAGTATAAAAGGGTTTGAATGCGAACTTGAAGTCATTTCAAATGGTTGCTCGAGCACCTGTAACCGCTTTGAAGGCGTGCAATCATTTAAAAGTTCTAGTACGAACAATATTTTTTTTTAGTGTATGGGAATATCAGCTAAATTATGTTTTGGGATAGGAGTCCAGTCTTACTTGTGGCAAGAAAAATGGAATAATTTATATCATTCCATTTTTCATGCTCTCATTTTCATGTTCACATTGGAGAAGGAATATTCTTAGATCATTTTTTTTTATCCTGAATAGTAATGCAAAATTAAAAACCAAGTCTTTACATCTTACAATTAAAACTTACAATAAAAAAACTTATTTGCTGGGGTTTCTCTTCTCTCTGCTCTGAGGAAGAATGAGTCTGTGAAACGGTTGCTACGGTCGTTCTCCCTCGCGAACTTTGACCCCCATCCTCTGCTCGACACATTTAGCAACAGGTTGAAACGAGAGAGAGGTTTGATAACCCGTTTTTGAGGATGATGGGAACTTGAACGTATTAATATGCGTTCAAGTGATAGATTTTCGAATTACATTTTGGCTACGCGTTTCAGATCTGGAATGTGTGCGAGCAACATCCAGAGATCTCGACGCTGATGAACTGCAAACGACGTCCAATCCAAGGACACCTTCGACTGTTATGCACAGCTGCGATGCATTCTTGCAAAAGTGCAAATCGCAAGATATCCGAGTTAGAGGCATTTTCCACCAGTTTTTAGCTACCATAATTGGTTTGCATGAAGAATTTCAGGGTTTTCAACTGAACTTAGGCAACCGACATGGAGACACTCCATTGTTGGTCATATCCATGGAGAGATACCGAATACGCAATATTCCTCTCAGGCTAGTAACCAGACGGCACTCCACGTTGGGCCCACTTAGGCTCCGAGTGGGTGAGTGTGAGCCACCATCATAGTGGGTGCCAATGTAAGCCCCGCTAGTGCAGCAGCCAACGTATGACCAATATGTGAGCAAGTCATCTTTCTCTATTTTTCGAAAAAACAAGGTTTCCACTAATGAAGCGAAATGGCGTCTATATAGCCTTCGTAGATGCCACAGGAAGTGATTTGTAATATGTCTCCAGTATGCGATACCCAAGGTCACCCAGAGGTTTCCAGGAACCGGGGGCAAAACTAAACCGGAGGCCCCTTGATGCCCTTTGGAGGCCCCCTTGGGGGCCTTTGGTACGCGAGCCCCATGGCAGATTGCCTCCGATACATTCACATTTTGGGCGGCCCTGGCGATACCTGATCCTTTCCAACAGATAACGTAGAGGAAGACACTCTAATTCCCCAAAACGTTCACTTAACACGTTAAACAGTCCTGGAAGACTCCTGGCAATTATAGACGTGGCATGGTTCAAATGGGAACCAGACTGGATGGGGTAAGTACAGGGTGTTTATAAAGTCCTTGTGCAACGTATATATACTGTATACGTTAAAAGTGTAGTTTTCTCATAAAAACAACATTCTTAGGACGAACTTTTAGTCAGGATCACAAAATGCAATTCATGAAATCACTCTGCAACAACTAGAAAATGTTTTTAAGCTTTTGGAAAATCGAATTAAATGATTTATCACAAAATATGGCGGTTTTGTAGAGGCATAAAAATGTATACTTAGTATGTAAAAAAAAAACAAGGCCGTTCACAGTTTGTTCAATCACGTTCATCAATCCAAAGTCATTAAAATTTAAAGTTGCACAAGGACTTTATAAACACCCTGTATTTTTTTTTCCAAAACCGAAGGCTGTGTGGCTTCCCTTTGGATCATCTAGATCCAGGTGCGATAAAAGAGATCGCCTGAGGAATCTACATTTTTCTTTTTTACCAGTCTTGACTGCAGTCAAGACGGTTAACGCGTAGCAAGTGAAGGCTGGAGACTATATTTCGACCCAGAGGTTAATTTTTGATTTCAGTATGTCGATCCTCGTTTGCCGTGGAGACTTACGATCTTGGCGTTACGTTGGAAGGTTCAGAAGAAAGGCAGCTTCGTAAATACGGATAAAACTATCCCTCTAGAAAACAACGCAGCTGTTTCATATAGGACCGGATGAAGGGCCCTATATGCCCTTGCGAGGCCCGGGGCAAGTGGATTCTTGGGGCAATCCCCCCCCCACCCCCCTCCCACTTTACGCAAAGACTTAAAGTTTTTCATTTCCTTCGGGGGGGGGGGGGGCCTTGGAAGAGTGGGACTCCGGGCAACAGCCCCCTTTGCCCCCCCCCCCCCCCCCCCCCCCCCCCCCCNTTTGCACCCCCCCCCCCCCCCCCCCCTCTTAGTCCAGCCCTGGTTTAAAATTTTGAATATTCACTTTATATAACATGATTGATTCACCCGATGACGTACCGTAAAAATCCAATGCTCCTGTAGACTGGAGTGATAGCATTCTTCTACAGACAATGCTTAAGCATCGCTTCAGTCGAAAATAATCAATTAACCTTGCGAAAAATGAATCAAAATCACCCTGTGGCCTTTATGCAGATTAGAAAATATTTTGGAATGAAGAGCTAATAGACATAGAACGAAAAAGAATCGATTCTGTGTCAAAAGCCGCAAAAATTAACGATATTCAGAACGATGTCTTAAATGTTGTCACGCGAAGTTGTGTGAGTGCATTGATGCGATCCCGATCTCCGGCAACCGTGGCGGGGGAAACGTTGACACGAGAGAGCGCGTTTGGATTCCATTCTTTCTCTCCAAGTCATATAAATTCGCAAACCCAGGGGAAGGATAACCATTGCGTTATCCGACATTAGTTCTTAGGCTTTGTCTTGGCATTTAAGACTCAGTGTAAGAATCACAGTGGTTTAGGCTATGTCACAGCTTGAGCTGGTGCCCATTTCTCTGCTCACTTTTCGCTTGATCAGTTTGGGCTAATGTCCTTAAAACGATTTCAATTGAATTATTTTACATATTCCTCGAAGACTGTAAATCACCCATTTATAGCTTATAGGACAGCCTTGGTTCAGTTTAGTGTAAAGCCAAGTATACATCTTGACTGAACCCTGTCTATTCTAGGGGTTTAACGTTAGGTCCCCAATGTACCAGTAAAACATTTTTGACTTTACCTTAGCGTTAGACTAGGTTTAAGTCTTACAGTTAGTATAGATTGCAGGTCTAGGCCTTGGCTAGGCTAGGAAACTGCCTGTGGATGGGAGACTCATAGTTACAGGGTGATGTGTAATGGCCAAGTTGGTTTGTCCCTGACATGACTTGAAAAGGAGAAGGAGCCATTTTCCATAGCTATAACATGTTGGCAATGATTTTGTGCTTTCATTCAAGGTGCAGTCCCCCTCCCCACCATAAATTTATGCTACATTAGTAATGATTTGTTAAATTGTCTTTGAGCTCACAAAAGGTGAGCCTAATCAATGTCAATGTGCTGGTAAGAGTACATTCTTGAATATGTTATTCATTCAGGTTTGTATGAGGTGCACCAGTGAAATCCTTCTTGATCAACTTCAAATGTCAGGAGGACCAAAGAATATAACTTCAACTAGGGACCAGAACCAGAACTGATGAAGAACTTGAGAACATGTGCCATTTGCTCACTTATATTGCTATATACATATCTCAGTTATGAAGGTGTTCCATGTGAAGTGAACAGCTCAGTGAAGTGTCTGTAGTATGGCTTGTAGAGATAATATAAAGGTGTGCATCCGAGTTCGTCCCCTGATTTCAAGGGAAATCCAAGCTGGATCAAGACATTGTTGGAAATTTTCTGATCATGAGATTGTGCAGGTGGATCCAGCTGGCCAAGGTCCAGTTGGCAATCCATACAAATTTGGTGAGTAACCTGGAGTTATACTATTTGCTGTGGGGTCAGTCTTGCTCCATGTTGAACCATGAACCACTTATATAAGGATTATAGGTTTATGATCATACTGTACTGGTTATGACTCCAGTGTGACTGAATTACTTGATCAGGAGTAGATTAACTTTAAGGAATTACTTGTTAGAGAACTCCTTGAATCTAAACTAAATTTTTCACACCCAGGGATTGGGGTTATGGGATGGTTTAAACTAGGTTGGTTTTGGCTACTGTGCTGGTAATCAAAACTACATAGCCAAAACATGGTTGTTTTATTTTTACTTTCTTGACTATGCAGCCTTCACTTGCTTTTCATGTTTTGTTATTGGCTTCATTTCTCAAGTAGAGACACAGAGACCCTTTGAAAAGGTGGTTCCATACAGAGCAATGAAACAGTAACCATGGCTCTACCCCTTATGTACGAGGTCTGATCAAAAAGTTCCTGTACTTTCTTGTTAAAAAATAAATGGCTTTAGGTAGGGGGCTAGCACTAGTGTAGGTGGGAGTGGGAAGGGGGTAACCCCATGCATGTTGAAACCTCTTTGCACTAGGATTAACCATTTGCGAATCACAAGCATTGAAATCCAGTTGTCTGTGCTCTTCGTTGAATTTCCGATCATGCATCATGAGTTTGTCCCACAAGCCCAGACAGTTCACCAGGCTTACTACAAAGATGTTTCGACCCATCTACGAGAAAAAATTAGGAGAAAACGGCCCCAATTTTCCAAAATGAAGCCTGGTTTTTGCTTCATGAGAATGCTCCAGCCTGCACTGCTCTCACAATTCAAGAGTTTTTGGCTAAAAAAAAATTCCCGGGTTGCCCCACCCTCCCTATTCACCGGACTCGGCTCTGTGTGACTTTCTCTTGTTCCCCAAAATTAAATTTCACCTGAAAGGAAAAAGTTTGAAGACATTGCATGCATCAATGAAAATGCGACAAGGCAGCTTAAGAGTCTTACACTCCAGGACTTCCAGCACTGCTTCTAGAAGTTGCAAGAGCATTGGGATAAGTGCATAGCATCGAGGGGAGAATACTTTGAAGGGGACAACAATTAATTTCAATGTACTTATTAAAAATAAAGTTTACAGATAAAAGTACTGGAACTTTTTGATCAGACCTCATAATAGTCCTAGTATTTTTTTTTGTTGGTAATTTTAACTGTACTGGTAGAAATTGGAACAGTATGATGGGTTGTAGACAAAACCTTATATGTATGACAAAAGTCTTTTGTATGACAAAACCTTAGTAACTGAATGTGAACTTATAGTAACAGAATAACAGCTGTGGCTCCATTTGGTCAAGCAAAGGGGTAAAGGTGCCCCTTCCTTCCTGCTGGGATGGTGGGGCAAGGTAAAGAGCTGGGTGGGTGTAGGTAGTAGCAGAGCAATGGAAACTTTTCGTCTCCTCGGTCAATAAAAATTTTTTATTATTCTCAAGTTTCCTCATTTGTCATGATTACAACATCCTTCTCTACAATCATCTCCCTCCTTCCCATAAGTTGTATGATCATTGAAATTGTTGCTAAAGGGGTATACTCACTCATCTTGACCTAAAGAAGGAGTTTTTGTCAGACTGGTCTCAGGTGAAGAGGAAATTAATTGAGATTTTTGGGAGTTTTAGGGGTAGGCCTAATTCTTGGGAATTGGAAGGAACCCTGGTTTGCCCCCAATGGACTTAGTAGTGTGGAGCCTGGTTGCCAGTCCTTGTGGGCTCCATGCAATTTTAATTTTCCTATGAACCATCCAAGCCCAAGAAATTAGAATTACCAATCCATGGGTGATGGGGCATGGCCACATACCTTGACTTATCTGTTCTCTTGAATAACTGAATAAGTCATGGATAAGGTAAGTTTATTTGACTAGGCAGGGTTTGCAATTTTCTAGATATGTGTCTTTTTCCCCCCATTTTTCTGATAAACTACAGGCTTGAAAAACTGGAAGTAGTGATACAATTAGAAAAATAGATAAGATGACTAAAAACTTGCCTATGCAACAGAGATTAAGCCATTTTTTATTGTAACACTTGTAAGGCCAAAGTACTCTTAGCTACATAGATTCAGAAGTTATTAAATACAAATTTGAAGTGCTTGCTCTTGCCCTTTTACCAGGCTTAGTTATAGTTTTGGACTTTTTGGAAAGGCTATTTTTCAGCTTTAGGACCATTTATACAGAGCTAAGAAACTTCCCTGGTATTGAGAGAATAGTAAAAAATGCTGCTTGTCTAATGCATAAGCATATTAACATGTTTGCTCTCAACTAGTGATTTTGGGCAGAATGCATAAAACTGACTTTATCCTAATGAAGCTTTAAATTTCCATTAGCACCATTGAAGGAGGGTTAAAGCATTATTAAAGTCAGTTTTATGCAATCCACCTTTTATCATTAGTTTATTACCTAAATGTGCACTATTGACAGCATACATATTGAACGAGGTGATTTATACCCTGATCAGTAGAAAAGGAAGCTTAGAGGGATTTATGATTTAAAGAAGTACAGCATAACTGCCATAATTCCCTGGTGATAAGTTTGCTCATGTTGGACAATTTGGTGAATGTTTTGAGGAAATTTTCAAAAAGGAAATTTGTGACTGCAGCATAAGAAGAAAATCTTTCATTTGATATTTTATGTGAAATTTATTTTATGATTCCTCTGGCTAAGTTACTGTGATTGACAGCAATGCTTGGTACTTGCTGGGTCAGAAAAAAGAGAACTTGCACTGATAGAAGTTTATGTTTTTGGGCTGTGACCAGCCTTTATTGGTATTTACTTATTATTTGCTTTGAAAACTCTCCCAATAGACCTATTGGACCTGTCTAAATGCATAAACCATCCATTGGATGAGGTTCCATAGCAATAACATATGGGTGGTTATTATTTGATCTGAGGACAGATTTGCACATGCAATCTGTCTTTAGGTCAATCTGAAAAAATTATAAGGTAAAGCTAGTTGAAAACTAGCTTTACTGTTGTCTATATTATATTTTCCAACCCTGAGTATAGGTGATTCACATGTGATTTATTTTTCATGCTAATACTGACTCTTGTTCTTTTAAGGAGACATAGTTGCATGAACACTGGTTGTGGTGTTAAAATGAATTTTGAGAAATGACAGCTAAAAAAGCCACAGTTCATGTCAAAATGAAAAGTTAATGAAAAGTAGAGAAGATATTCCATCTTGGGTCAAGATGGTGCATGATCAGGGTTAGGTATATTAGAGAAGCCAAATTGACCAAATGCTGTTTATGCAAGTGGATTCTTTTGTTATAAAGACCAAAGGTCTCAACAAATCAAAAGTCTCAAAAGTGCCATCATGTGTCTGGCACAATCTTGGGTGCATGTAGAGTTGATCTCATGTCTTTGGGTGGTAGTTTTGCTAGATTTACAATTTCATTCCTATTGCCGGATTTGTAAAGCTCTTTGGTCAACTTCTCAAGTTGGGTATTGCATTTTATTCCTTCCATTGAAGATATTTCTTTCTCCCAACAGACCATGTATTCGGACCGAGCATCAACAATAATGCCATATTCCAGACGATTGCGTGCTCCATAGTGAAGGATGCTATGAAGGGTTTCCATGGCACTGTCTTTGCTTATGGGCAGACAGCATCTGGTGAGTTGTATGCTATCTGAATGTGAGTTGATGGTATATTTTTTCCCAAACAGTCTCAGCATCTTCTGACTTGTAGAACACCTTTACTCCTATTGTAGCACTTGTGGGCCAGTGCCATGACTAATGTTGTACAAAGCATGAAGTGAAACAGATTCCCATGAAGAGTGTGAAAACCTTAATTGACAGCCACGCTTCAATGCTCCAGTTAATATCATACTTGATATCTCTTTCTTGAAAGGACAAAAATAGGCCCCCCTTTTTTTTTACACAATTTTTCCCAGCTATCAATAAGTTTCTAACTTTAGCTATTTCCCATCTTGCATTAGCCATAAAGGAAAGCAGGCAAGGGCATGATATTGAATTACTAGACCTGCTGGAATAGACTGATCATTGGACTGCTCAATGGATAATGTTAAGCAAATCCTGAATGTTTCTTGTGAATTTCAGTGACACCTCCCTAAATCAATTCTTAATTTTTGAGGTTTCAAATCAGATTTATATCCCTGAAACAAGAGTTGGGTTTGGGTGTCAGAGTGGAATCCTGAGTCAAAGGTATAAAGACTTGTTTGATTATTTAGACCAGTACCAAATTCTGTTTCTCATCAGTGAGCACTTTGGTTTAGGCAACTGAGTGTACCTGAACTAACCTACTCTAAATTCAGGCAAATGTAGAAAAGTTCTGAACCTCAGGTAAATCACTCTTCTTCAATCTTGGATTTAAATTTTTTTAAATACTGCTCAAATGTTGATATTACCATGTGGCACCAGAACCATGTTCCCAAATACATATGCTTGCAGGTAGTACTAGATGCCGCATGAAATTGACAAAGTGGCACACCTAATATGTGCTGGTGGTTTTCTGAAAATTTTGATGAAGTTTGTGGCTGAGAACCTGAGTTATGTCCACACAATGTATTATTTGTTATTTGTGTCAGTATGCAATTCATGGATGCTTGCTCCACTCATGGTAGGACTTACTCTAACACAGTGCAGCTGAGGAGACAGATAAAGACACTTGCTAATTTACATCATGGGGGGAAAAATCTTCTACTGATCAATAAAAATGTTATTTACTGTTATCTTCAGCAATCCTGCCATGAATTCATGATATGATTCAAAATGCATGACTTGCTGAGAGGAGAGATCCACCATTAGCTCTTGCTTGAAATCAAGGAGCACTTGGGTGAGGGTATCAGGTGATATAAAATGCTTGTGTGAAGATGTGTGGAATTATTTATGAGCTGTCCTCACTCTTGAAACTGCATGTTTCAGGAGTGAATGGCAATATATTGATAGAGAGTCACCCTCATAACATATTATGAGGGTGGTTCAAATTTAACCTGGACTTTTGTTTATTAAAGGCAAAGTAATGTATGCACAGTGTCCATAAAGTCATGCACTAATGGGACAATATGGGTAATGTTCGTTGCAAGAACACATAATAGAGACATGTTCAATGAGAATGTCTGATCACACCCAAAGGTGCAAAACCAATGGGTCTTTCGCATCCAGACTTGTCCCATAAGTTCAAAACATTTTAAAACAAATATTGTAGATTTGAAACATGAATAAATTTTCTCTATGGTCATTCCTTTAGGGTCATTCCACACCAAATCAATCAGCGAGTGAGCTCAACCATCTCGGATTTTTATTAAAATCAGCATACACAGAGGAATCTATTTAAAGAGACCAATATTAACCAATTTTTTATTATCTCCCACAGATCTCCAGATACATGCATTTTAATGAGACCTAGTTTTTGCTCCCAGAGCCCATGCAGACTGGAATTGTGAAATAGTTTCTGCAATAACTTCCACTCTAGTTAAGATAAAAGCTTCATTCTGGTGTCATCTTAATTGTGAGATTGCCATCTTTAAATTGATTCCAGACACTATTCTCCTAAGCTGAAACAAGAAGCTCCACTTGAACAGACAGTTTTATCAAGTATAAGTTTTTATACTAAATTACAAAATATTATTTCGTTAATTTTTTATATTTTAAAATGAATTATTTATGGACTTTTATTGTGTTCCTATGTTGCAAAATCACAAAATATTGCACAGACTTTCAATACAATTTTTTGCACTCCATTATGTGATAAATAATTAGTTAATTAAGTGAGTTAATTGAATTTGCTGTGCAAATAATAAAATGCCCAAAATTAAAAACCAGCAAAAATTTCATGCATAGAGCTACATTCCCATGATTCCCAGGTGCAACTATAAATGACCTGTTGATGCCATCAAATGGTTTTACTTCATGAACCCATTGAGTGCCAGCCTTGAATTTGGTATTACTAGAAAGGGCGTAGCAGGCACTTTTTAATGGTGTATTATAAGTCTGAATTCATGGAGTGGAAAGTGCAAATGTCAGTCACTAAAGTTGGTCAAAGTGTTTGAACAAGTGGAACTTTGGTACTACTGGCACACAAAAATATTCATATCTTGTCAAGCCATTGAGTGTCAATCTCAAATTTGGTATCATCATAAGTGGCATACAATGCCCTTTTTAATAAAATATTGAAACACCGATTTCTCAAGGTGGCAAGTGTCAATATTGGCCACTGAACTTGATGAAACTGTCTGTTCAACTGAAGCTTCTTGTTTCAGCTTAGGAGAATAGTGTCTGGAATCAATTTAAAGATGGCAATCTCACAATTAAGATGACACCAGAATGAAGCTTTTATGTTAACCAGAGGGGAAGTTATTGCAGAAACTGTTTCACAATTCCAGTCTGCATGGGCACTGGGAGCGAAAATTAGGTCTCATTAAAATGCATGAATCTGGAGATCTGTGGGAGAGATAAAAAATTTGGTTAAAATTGGTCTCTTTAAATCGATTACTTTATGTGTATGCTGATTTTCATCAAAATCCGAGATGGTCGAGCTCACTTGCTGATCAATTTGGCGTGGAATGACCCTTTATGGATTTGAAATTGTGGGGGAATGTGCTTTCATTGGGTTGGTAACCAATACTCACTATTGCTTCTTTCCTGCTTTATTACATTTGCAAAAAGCAGCATGGCAAGATAGCTGTGGTCTTGCAGCACGTTGGTCATTTTGTACTCTTTCAATTCCATCTTTAAGGTATTCTCACCATTCAGATCTGGATATCCTTGATAGGAATTTTCTGATCAACAAGAACATCAGCTCTATTTGCATTTACGGACAATTATCTGCAAAGTAAGGTGAAAACTGCCTATTTCCTGTTACCTTCCTTACCTCAATTGCTGACATCTTGCTTTTTAGCTTATGTAATGAGGCAGGAATCATGCGATAGTGGGTATGGGTTACCAATGCTATAAAGAGAAGTTCCCCAAACATTTGCACGCATTACTCTGCCTTTAAGGAACAAAAGTCTAGATCAGTTTTAGACCTCCCTCATACATTTCCATTTTGGCTACAGGAAAGACACATACCATACTGGGCAATGACCTTGACCCAGGTATAATCCCCCTCACCATCAAGGAAGTCTTCAATCAAGTGGAAAATTCCCCTAATAGAGAATTCCTTCTTCGGTGAGTTGCCTCCACAACTATCAGAACTGAAACTGCAGAAATTGTGTTTCTGTCCAAAATTGATTTTTTACAGATTCCACTGGATTTTGCCCCTGAACACTCAGTCATGATACAAATGAATCCATTGATTCTCCATAATCCTGTTTTTATTGGGCTGGTCAGCAGAAATGGGGAAATATTTCTCTTTTTTAGTTTTCAGGACTGATACTTTAGACTTGTGTTAGGTGTCCATGAAGTGACCATTGACAAGTTTTCCATTACTGAATCTGAGGTAGCCATTTAATTGTTTTATGCATGAAAATTGCCAGCATATGAAATCAATTTGGTGATTGCTCAAGGTGTGGAATTGGCAGAATTTTTTTGCATTTTGCAAGAAAGTTGCTAATTTCATGCAAAGAGCACAATGGTTGCATTTTTCATGAAATATGCAAAACATTACACAATGCATGTGCAATGAACAGTTGCACCAATCACACATAACACACACACACATATATATATATAAATAAATCCTTCCACGGCACCTGCCGGTATTGGAGATATGAGGGGGGTCTAAAGTATCAGTCCTGAAAACTAAAAAAGAGAAATATTTCCCCATTTCTGCTGACCAGCCCAATAAAAACAGGATTATGGAGAATCAATGGATTCATTTGTATCATGACTGAGTGTTCAGGGGCAAAATCCAGTGGAATCTGTAAAAAATCAATTTTGGACAGAAACACAATTTCTGCAGTTTCAGTTCTGATAGTTGTGGAGGCAACTCACCGAAGAAGGAATTCTCTATTAGGGGAATTTTCCACTTGATTGAAGACTTCCTTGATGGTGAGGGGGATTATACCTGGGTCAAGGTCATTGCCCAGTATGGTATGTGTCTTTCCTGTAGCCAAAATGGAAATGTATGAGGGAGGTCTAAAACTGATCTAGACTTTTGTTCCTTAAAGGCAGAGTAATGCGTGCAAATGTTTGGGGAACTTCTCTTTATAGCATTGGTAACCCATACCCACTATCGCATGATTCCTGCCTCATTACATAAGCTAAAAAGCAAGATGTCAGCAATTGAGGTAAGGAAGGTAACAGGAAATAGGCAGTTTTCACCTTACTTTGCAGATAATTGTCCGTAAATGCAAATNCTGTTCCTTGCAGCCGTATGATCCTTTCCGACAACCCTTTTGCTCTTCCGACATGGTGTTGTTGTCATAGATGTGTCGTTCGATTCGTGCCGCTAGGATGGAAGACAGCACTTTGTAGACGGTTGGCAGGCAGGTGAAAGGCCTGTAATTCTTAGGTATTTGGGTCTCGGCTTTTTTCGGCAGTAGGTAGGTGACTCCTGCCATGAGCCAATCTGGCATCTCCGAGGGGTCTGTCACTATCTTCTGCATTTCTCTGGCGAGTTGTTCGTGTAACGATGTTAATTGCTTCAGCCAGAAGTTCAGAAGACGGTCGTGCCTGGGGGTCTTCCAGTTCGCTGTTTGTTTGAGTGCCTTCTGCAGATCAGATGTCGTAATCTGGGGGTCACTCATTTCGGGAGTATCTGTTAGCTCCCTCTGACTTCGGAGCCATGTGGCATCGACGTTGTGGCTCGCCAGGCGTTCCATGATGTTCGACCTGAATTCCTCCACTTCCACCTTGCCAGGAATCTTCTTCACTTCTATGGGTTTTGCTCCCAGTTCCCGGTAGAATAGCTTCTGGTTATTCGTGAAGCGCTCGTTATGCCGGAAGTAATTGACCTTTTTTGTGTACTGCCTTATCCTCGGGGCCCAAGCTTGGATCTTCATCTTCACGTTCTCTATGGTGGTCAGGAGATCGGCATCGGACATGATCTTGTACTTGGGGCACAGCCGCTTGTAGGTCAATTTCACTTTCCGGGATGTGTTCCCCTTCTTGATCTCTTGAAGGGTACTAAGGTCTCGCCTTGCTGCATCGATCCGACTTTGGAGGCGCCTCTTCCAAGGTGGAATCGAGGAGGGGCCCTTCCAGGGTTTTGGGGTTGGCTTTTCTGGTCCTTGCCATTTCTGATGGATGGTAATGGCAGCTGCAAAGGCACAGTGGTTCAGCTCAGTCAGATCGCAGTCCACAAGGCCACAGGAGCTGATGATCTGGTTGATCTCCTCAATGTCTTTGGAGATGGCAAGGTTGAGCTTCAGAGGTCTTAGTTGGAGTTGGTCGGACATCTGTAGATCTTCCAGATGGTTGAGGAAGGTGATTCTTAGTTCTTCAGAGGGCGCTTCTAGCTCTGAAGGAGCTTCAATTGCCCTCAGTGGAACCTGAAGTGGAGTTTCTTCAGGTTTTGCCTCCTCGTTTTCGGGTATACAGTAGAACGCCGATTATCCGAACTGCCCCCGTCTTTTTTATTACTGTATATTGTATTCTATGCACTAACTTCTTTAACGCAACCTTTCCGTGGGAGTGTTCGGTTATCCGAAAAAAATAGGTTATCCAAACCACCCCCGGTCCCAATTAGTTCGGATAATCGGCGTTCTACTGTACTACATTCTGGTTTGTCTGGCTGGAGGGTGTTCAGGACTTCCTGTTTGATGTTTTCTCGCTCTAGTTCTGAGAGCATGTTGTTCCGCTCGATATAGAGTCTCTGATTTGCAAGTCGTTGCTCGTTGATATTCAGCTCTGAGTAAGATTGATTCCAGTGAGAAAAAAATTACTTTTGTGTTGGATGACTAATCAACCAATTAAAATGAGAGGAAGCAATACCAACTGCCCAACTCTACATTGCTGCATCACATTTATGAATCTACCTTTCTCTCATTGAAAATAACTAGCCTATTTTTTTGTCCTTTATGTCCCAGGAATGGACCTCTATAGACCATGATAGCCACTTGATTAACTCCAAAATAATGTTGATTTCTTTTTAGAGTTTCATACATGGAAATACATAATGAAGTCATATCAGACCTTCTGAGTGAGAATCGAGCAACAAAGAAGCTGCAGGTGAGGGAAAGCCCTGATGGGATGGTGTACGTGGATGGCCTCACAGAGATTTGCATAAATTCTCCTGATTGGGTGGGTTCAGTTTTCTTTCTTCATCAGATCTTCCTAGGTCCTAGCTTGCAATCAAAGGAAAGCAAAACTGGTCTGTCAGCAAAAATTCCTTATTCAAGTATTAGAGGAAAAGAGTGTCTAATGAATTATGAATATATCAGTGGTCTTAAAAATGAGGGAAAGTGATATTTGTTTATGGACCTGTTTTTTACTTTTGTCCTGCAAATGAAATGGAATGTGGTCTATATGCATTTAGACCTACTATTAGTGTGTTGGAAATTTGCTGTTGATTGGCCAGTTTTCCTTTCAGTCCTTCAAATGTTAGCATATAGGATTCATTTGTCTCGTGAGAATGAGACTGAGAAAATTTAAGCTTTGACTCCCCCCACCCTTTCTTTTCTGAAACCCTTGTCTATTATGACAAGGGTTTCAGATTTTGTCCTGTCTGTAACCTCTTTGGCTAGTGGTTATTACCAGTTTTGTCTAATTGATTTCACCAACCAAAATAAAAACACTTAACACATTTTCTGCTATATATGTTTAGCATGCAAACAGCATGCCAGCACCTCTTGCTGTACAGTATTGTAAATACTGTATATGTTGTATTGAGATCTGATTCCTGATCTATAGAAGTCCTGTATCACATTTGAGTAGAAATAGCAAGATTTTAGCTGTTTAGCAGTAGCCTCTGTCTGTTATCCATTACTTGACTTGAAGAAATAAGGAAATTTTTGTAAGCACACCAAAATCATTTTTCTTTATAAAGTGGGAACAGTTGCAGCTATGCATTATTCATATTGGTATTCTTAGTTTATGCTTAGCTTTTTCATGATGTTTTAGCTAAGAGGAGAATAATATTATCCTTAGGCCATGGATTTGCTAAGTGCTGGGGAGCAAAGACGACATTATGGGAGGACACGGATGAATGAGCAGAGCTCTCGATCTCACACGATATTCCGCGTGGTAAGTTCCTTTTGTTTGAATTTCCTCTTATGTCTTTCTCCTTGTCAACTGGTGTTATGCTTATGCATTGATTCAGCTTATACAAGGTGCCCAATATTCTGGAATTATGGAGAAATTGTGTATGGGTTACTTCCTCCTTAGGCCTAATCATCACCTATCTATCTTATCTCATAGAAATCTTTGATGCCATAGTTATCTTTGCTACAAAATCTGACCCAGGTGACCCTGAGTAATTGGAATTATCTACTTGGGTTACTTTGATATTTTTTGTATAAAGTGGCATCATCGCTGGCATAACAGTATGTTGCAGGTAGACAAGTTCCAAATAGCCCAGGTGGGAAACAAGACATATACTATAATCCAATTATTCCTCACTTTTGGCATACCTTGTATGTGATTAGTCCTGATGAAGTTGTTGTGAGAAGTAGAAATTCAACACTAGTACCCAGTGATGTTCATATTTTGAAAATAATTTCATTCCTAAATCCAAATTTCAATTTCTTGTGCAATTTAAATTATGATGATACTTCTCAGAAGTCCCCTCATACAGGGTTCACACTAGCTTGAGTCCTGGCGCCTAACTTCAGCTCAGTGGGAGCATGTTCAGGTGGTTGTCAATGAGTCCCATAGACTTGGATATTTTGCAAGTATGAGTCCCTCCAAGAAAATATGAGTCAGGGACTCACTATAGCGAGTTAACATGAATCCTGCCTATATAATTGGAGATATGCATCCCAGGTCTCTCAAGTCAGACTTTATTTTTTTGAAATGGAAATCCAAATCAGAAGTGACAAGACATTTTTACTCAATCTCATTCCACTATCCTTGGGTGTGCAGAAGAGAATTACTTACCATTCCATTGAGTAGTCACAGCAAACTTGTGAATGACAAAATTACAATTCATATAGTTCAAGCTCTAAGGTGAATAAATATGCAGTGCATTTGAAAGATCACCAAAGATACAGATTTTAGATATTTTATGGAAAGTTAATAAATATGAATTTGCATCTGCAAAAGTTCTTTGCTAGTCAGTTTTATTTGTATTACTTCAACCTAGTACCTTGAAACTTTGCTCAAATTTCTTAATGTGTTCCTGTTGCACATTTAAAAAAATAAATCCTTTTGTGTAACCATTTTTGGTAATTAGTATGACCCACATTTCCCTATTTTTGGTGATTTTTCTGTGTAAATATTCATCCTATGGTCTGGAACAGTAACTCATTTCATGATTCAATGCTATAAGCTTCGATACCAAATATCAAAATTGCTAACTCCTTAGTGGTGCTGTTTTAAGGCAATTAGTTTATTTTGTCTAACTGCTGGACTCCTAGTGCATGTTGCCCTTCCCTCCCTACTCGTGCATCATTTAGCAATAAGTTACTTTAGAGAGGTTTAACCAGATTCTCAATGAGCAAGGGATATAACTCTTGTCTCCTTTTATAATCACTTATTGATTTGTAAAAATCAATCAAGCAGTGTAAGTTGATCAGGTATAATACAGGGTGTTCATTTTATCATGAGCCCTGCTATGATGGGCTGCTTGGAGAGCGATGTCTTTGTAGCTGAGTGCGCAGTGCCCGCCAGTGAACTTGCTGTCTGCCTGATGTTGTTTGTCAGAATCTGCCCTTGTTGAAGAATGGTAGGTTTTGTGTGATGAAGCATTTGCTTAAGCAGAGGATTTTCCTGTACAATACATATGTAAAGTACTCGTGCAAAGAGTGTACAGCAAAATTCTGCCAAACATTTTCTGGCACTCCAGTTCCAACTAAATTGACAATCCAGAGGCTACTTACGAGACTGCATGCAGCAAAATCATTGCTATACAAGAAGAGAGTTTGTATGAGGCATATTTTGACAGAAGAAAAGCTGGAAGACATCAGCACTCGTCTGCTTGTCAGCCTGTCATAGCAGGGCCCACAATAAAGTGAGCACCTGTAGATGTTCTCTCAGACTGACTGACTTACTTCTGTCTGTTCAGCAAGGTCCACTTGCAATTACTTGGAAAGTCAAGTGTTGCACATTATTTTATTTATTTGTTTTCAACTAAGATAACTGATTATGCCCTCTAGACAAGCATACATACCTGTGGTTGCTCATAGCCCTTCTGTGTCAGTCTCATTCATTGGGAGGTTATCTAAGCAAACAAATCCCAATTGCACTGGATTACTTTTCTTATGATGAGGTGATCGAGAGTAGGAAGCTGGAAGTGGAGACAGCAGAAGATGAAGCATTTCCAGTAGCACACTTGAACCTAGTGGACCTGGCTGGCTCAGAACGAGTGGCCCAGACAGGTGCTCAAGGAGATACCTTACGGGAGGGCTGCAATATCAATCTCAGCCTTCATATCCTTTCAAATGTCATCATGAAACTCAGTGAAGGAGCGTGAGTTCCTCCTTCAACTCCTCCTCTCAACATCATCTCTGGTGGTAAAATTCATGGGGCATGTGTAATCTTTGTGGATGCTTGAAAATTTGAGTGATTTCAGTGCTCCAATTCATTTGTGTTATAAATTACTTTTTTTGGGCTATAGAAAAATATTTTCTTACTATAATTCATGTTTGAAACTGGTTTTGGTATTAAGCAAAAGTTGTTGGGCTTGAAGACAACAGATTCATGTTTTTGTATTCCAGGCCTCATGTGAACTTTCGTGATTCCAAGTTGACCCGTATCTTGCAAAATTCACTTGGAGGCAATGCAAAGACTGCAATCATTTGCACTGTGACATCAGCTGTGTCATCTGAGACTGATTCTACATTAAAGTTTGCCTCCCTTGCCAAGAAAGTGGAAAACACACCAACTGTCAATGCAATTATGACTGATGCAGTGCAAATCAAGGTCTATGCTAAACAGATAAGGGACTTGAAGAAGAAGTTGGAGGTGAGTTCTCACTTCAAACATTTAGAGCTCATTAGAAATAATAGGTGATCATTCTTTGGGATTAAAGGGGTACCTATTCCTGTAGATAAAATGTATTGAAGAATTTTTCATATTTGCATGCAGGCCATTTTAAGTATTTCTTGTATTCGAAAAATATTAAAATACAGTGTTTAGGAGGGGAGAAGAGTTGGAACATGGCTGATGCTGGCAATGCAAAATAATATACCTAGTTCTGCCATATATACTGTTACAAGATTGACATGTTCCTTGCATTCTAGCAAAAGAGGCTAGAAACTTGTAACCTAGTAATCGTGCAGTGTATTATCTGTCGTAATTGTTTGGTAACATTTTGGCTGTTGTGTTGCATGCAGTAAACATGGAGTGGGGTGGCAAAGTGAATCACATAGCAGTGATTGCCCTGCACAAAGTGGGTCAGAAATCTGCAATCATTTCAACACTTTGCAGCCACTTGGGTAGGCAGTAGGCAGTTTGTTTACCGAGCTATCAAACGTTACAATGATACTCGGGGAGTATGAGATCACCCTAGATCTGGACGTCCACCCACTGCCAGAACACCACGAGTCATCAAAGAAGTTAGCAACAGGATTCAGTGAAATCCTCTATGCAAGCAGAAGGTGATGGCCAGGGAAATGGCCATCTCGACTAGAAGCACGTATCGGTTGATTAAAACAGACCTAAGGATGGGTGCTTACCGATGAAGCACAGGACACATGCTGATTCCATCTCTGAAAGAAATCAGGAGGTTGCGATCGAAAGTGTTGCTGCAGAGGTATGTGCAAAACAAACACCACAAAATCCTCGTTACTGATGAGAAAATCTTCACTGTTGAAGAAAAATTAAACTGGCCAAATGGCCAAGTGTATGCCCACAACTCTTGGGAAGCTGCAGAAGTCATCCATAAGGTGGAGAGAGGTCACCATACTGCTTCTGTTATGGTTTGGTGGGGGGTGAGTTATGAGGGTGTCACCAAGCTGCATTTTTGCGGACATCAGCCAAAGTGTACCGGGAAGAAGTCTCATAGAAGTCAGTGAAGCCTCTCAGCTAAACAATGTTCAATGGGGGCAACTGGATCTTTCACCAAGACTCCTAACCTGCTAACAAGGTTAGGACAATACAGGAGTGGCTAGCCAGCAATGTCCCCCGAGTTCATCAAGGCCTCTGATTGGCCATCTGGGAACCCACTGGACAACAAACTGTGGGCAGAGTCAGAGCTGATGGCCAACCACAGAAGACATCCAAATATTGAAAGTCTCAAGCAAGCCCTTCCAAAATCAGCAGCCAATATCCAATGGAAGTGGTGCGTACTGTGATGGATGAGTGGTCTGATCGTTTAAAGTCATGTGAAGGCCAGGGGTGGACATTTTGAATAATGTTTCTGCAATATGTTAGTAATTATGTAGGAAAATAAATGCTGTTAGCAAATACAGCATATGTTTTATATGAAAATAGTTATTACAAAAAAAACCCTTGTAACAGTATTTATGGCATGGTTAGGTATAATCACAAATCCTCCAAAGGATTAGTCTTGAGGAACAAAAACTGAATTGAAAGCCAGAGAGGTGAAACTGTTCTTCAGTCTCACGGAGATTATGGATATATGTCACCTTGCTGTCACCAAATCAAGTTGAGTTATTTCAGTGTGATTAGGGCTGATAGCATGCTTGAATTGAAGGAAATCAAGTGAGTCAGCTAAATTTTAATAAGTCTGCTGCACAGTAGCACCATCAACCCAAGTGTTGAGTTTGATGAAGAAAACTTCAATGCATGAGTTTCCATTTAATATTGTACCTGATTATGTTATGTGGTAATTCCAGATCTTTTCCCCTTCTTTACCAATGCTGATGACCCCTCCTTCCAACACAACTGCCAAACCTTGTTAATACTTCAGCCTAGGCATCTGTGCAGCATTCACACTGATAGGTCAAAGTTCCCCACATCAATTATCACAAACTTGTGCTGAAATCCATGTCAGACCATTAGACCTGATAATTGAAATTTTATTTATTGACTCTACATAAGGTGGCTTATTGCTGGGAGTAACTGAATTCAAAGGAATTTTTTAAATAGCTTGTGCCATTGTGAGCATTCTCCCAAAATGCTCTATATACAGTGAGTGTTGAATTCCAAGATTGAAAGTGCATTCCAAGTTACATGTAGAACAAGTTCAACCCATTCACTGCTTGCATGAAGAGTTAACATGTCGTAGTATTTTTTATTTATTTTGGCTCTCAGTACAGAGTATATTGTTTTGGTCCCATAGCCATAGCACAGTTCAACTTTCTGTTGCATATCAGATTTTAGGAATCATTTGGTCTTTGTATATTTCTGACAAACTTTTTTTTAAGGCCAACAGGAAGAGGTGCTAACTTCTGTGCAGTAATTAAGTGGTTAGCCCTTTGCTGTCCATTTCATTTGTAACACTATGGAGATTGTCAGCCTATGTTCAACAGTGGAACACAAGGGGCTAATGACGTTTTTGGGAAGAGCATGAGCTAGTGTGATATCACAGCCACAGGAATTGGACATTTCCCCATTGACTACAGCTCATGCATTCACTTCTCATCCTTGTTATATCAAGAATTGAGACTTATTATATTCATACCTTTCAGAGTTTCCAACCTGGACTTGATGCAGTGTCCTCAGTGGCATTCCCCAAGCCCATGGAGAATACCAGCTAATGGTATTATGTGAAAGGTACAAGGTGGTATTCAAACACAGCTTAAATGCAACCATCAATGCTTTTATTCATACAGGGTCATTCAAAACCTTAGTCCTCCATACATAGTGAATGATGATCATTGGGGGAAATCTTGTTGCAGTGTGAAAGTTTATTCACATCTTCTTAGAAACCCCTTACTTTCACAACCAGCTAAAAGTCATCAATTTCCTTATTTTAATATTTTGTGCTACCAATATCAGTATACATCTATGTGCTATAGATTCTAGGCTGATTGGAGAGAGACAAAGGCTTCTTTTTTGCCTTGACTGAGTTCTTACCCAAATGAAATTGAAGTGGTTCCACACAATGGTGGTGTCAACTCATAATATTCATCATCATCATGTTTATTCCTGATGAAGCAGTGGCTGTATCAGGTGCAGTAGGAAAAAAAACAACAAAACAAAGTGTTGCAGTAAACAATGAGAGGTTAGCAGTACCCTTTTACCTAGATTGAATACAAATGTATTGCAACTTAAATGACATGTAACAGAGCAGGGGTGAGAATAAGCCTATGGGAGGGGTGATCTGTGTGCCTGCAAGGGTATAGTGCGTCAGTCTTGTATCACTGTGTATGAGTATGTAGGTGTTATGTTATGCTTCATCAGCAGTACAGAAGGCGTCTTTACACCGAGAAAGGAAGTGAAATAAGGCCTTTGAAAGGTCAGGAAGGAACTCATAATATTAATTCAATATGTCCCACAATCCCCAAATGGGAATCTAGAAAATTTTCCATTTGTGTAGAATTCTATAATACTAATTTTTATTTGAAATACCTGTTTGATTAATCATGAGTTGTAGAATATAATTAATTTTTCAGATATTTGTATATTTTTTATGAATATAAAAAATAATATTTGACATGGATAAATGTATATTCAAAATTAATGCCTCTGTTTTGTTTATATAAAATGCATAGGAATAATTGAAATTTGGTAATATTGGGTTGTGAATGAGGTATGTTTGCTTGCATTATGCGAGAGAAACCTTGGTTTATTAGGAGAGATTTTGTAGTCAAAATGGTCCTCATTTTGGGATTGTGTTCCTATAAAATCTAGGCATTCTTCTTGGTTTAACACATTAGCTGCCATGTGACACACTAGCATGTCACATGGTGCCACAGGAAAGACCAGTGTTATATCCCTTGTTGGTTAATGTATTAACCCTTTGCAGTTCATTTATTCAGAAGCTGTCTGGCTCCTCAGGTCCAATTTGTTTTCATGGAAAAATAAGAAAGAATTACAAAAGCAGTTTAAATTGAACTTAAATATGTTCAACACTCAAGCAATTCTAAAGGAACCTCATTACAAAACAATGAACAAATGTAAAAAAAATAAGGAAGTTTTCATCCGTAATTCTTTGTGGTAATTTTTCAGAAAAAATCCGAATTGGGAGGTACAATTTTCAGGGGAGATGTTTTCAGAGTTATTTTTTGTCCTAGTGAAATGCACAGGAATAGAAAGATAAAACTTGGCATACACATAACTCACGTGATGAGTTCAGGGAAAATTAAGCTTTTTTGGTGCATCCCCTCAGGTTTTGGGTTGGTAGGCTTTTCCAAAGATATTTTTTTCCCCAGCGAAAAGGGCAAATGTATAAGGTTGAAACTTGGTGGGCATGTAGTTCCCTGAGTACTGATTTAATAAAAAATTCTAATTTTTAGGTAAAACCCCTAAGGGCACCTTTTTTGGGAAAAGTTCTCCTGAATTTTTTTTGATCCAGCGAAAAAGAGAGAGATAGAAAGTTGAAACTTGGCACAGAAGTACCCAATGGATAGCTGAGTAATGAAAAAATCCCAATTTTGAAATATGTCCTCTCAGGGCAGATAATGGAAAGGAAGTATTTCAAGATTTATTTTCCTCACTGACAAAAAGGATAAAGATATTTGATGTTAAGCACATAAGAAATCATCAGAGTCATGATTTTGATTTAAAAATCTCTAAGTTTTAGCCACTTCGAAAGTGAATACAAGAAAACCTCGTTAATTTGAAATCCAAGGGACAAAAAAAATACTGACTTCAAAATAAGTGTGTTCAAATTATCTGGCTTGGCCATTGTTATTTTGTAATGCTTTACTATTCAGCCAGATTTAGTACAGTAATACTGTACTAAATTCACATGTTTTGTGCCTTATATTCTCTTCCTTTTGTTAGTTTCATGGCCACCTTCTGCCAGCTTTTCAATGATGCATCACTTTTTAAGGAATGTGGATAGTGTTGAAATTGGTATGCTGAATTCTTTTGCAATATCGGTCTTTGATTTTTCTTTCTTCTTATTGGGATAAGTCTTCTCAAAGACTGGGATGAGGCAACCATGGTACTCTAGTAAGTCCTGTACTCTATTCCTCTCCAGAAATCCATATGCTTAAAAAATATTTGAAACTGGAAAGATCTTGGTCACCTAGTATAAGAACTATTACATAAAAGAGGCACTATTAATGCAAACTTGTCATTTGAATTATGTCTAAGGGTCATTGAAGAAGGCTCATAACTGAGTTTGCATTATGAATGATAACAATTGCAAATAGTGGTATGCTCTATTCCTATCACTGCATGTAATCTGTCCCAATGGATTAGAAAGCAATTCGTGCCTTAGAAGGATTTCAATTACCAGTCCTGAAACAGGACTGGTGATTGAAATAAATTACTGAAGTCAGGTTCATGATAAGCTAATGAACATGATGTGATAGACTTACTGGGAAGATATGTAGTATATGGAATACTCTTTTTTTAATGTCAGAATTCACATATTTACTTAACTTCTAAAAGGTAACAGTTACATTAAGGCAAGCTGATGGGGAATCCTGAATCCCATGTTGGAAATTCTGGAATGCATCATTACTTAGTAAGGTCAAACTGCTACATAACTTACTGATGAATTCTAAGGAGTAAGGCTAAACAGGAAAGAAATGTAGAATGCTTTTTTGATCCATCCTAATTGTCTTAATGCCATAGAAACCATAGAGAGCAACACGAGAAAACAGAGATGTCTGATGAATTGCCCTGTTTTTTTGTTGTCTTTGTATAGGAGAAAGAACAGGTTGAGGAGCAGAACGAGCTGTTAGCTAGGCGGCTTCGAGAGCTGCAAGAGCGTCTTGTGTCTTCTAGCAACCTTCATATCCAAGCATCACTGCCTTTGGTGAGCATGTCTCCTCTCTCCATAGTTATCTTTTTCCTTCTTGTAGCATCCAAGATCTTAACCCCTTCAATGGGGAGCGTGAATATATTCACTTGGTTGGGTGAGCTGTGGTCTTTCTGCCATCTGTTAGACAGTTGGTCAAACTCAGGCAAGACTAATGATGTAATTAATTCTTTATTACAAGGCATAACTGCTGTGCCCTCAGCCGATCTAGATCAGCTGTTTGTTACGCTATGTTGATGGGACCAAGTTCATCTTGCTTTGCATGGTTTGAGTGCTGTTTTTTATGGAAATTACAAGTGATGCTGAATTTAAATGTCAGAAGGTGCTGATAAAAGACAGAACTTGGATGAAGAAGAAATAATCATAATATTTGAAGAAGGAAGTGAAGTGGAGGAAAGTGATGACAGCTACAGATCCCTGTCAGAATAAAATGACCACCCATATAATAAATGAATTTGTTCTTTCCACCTACAAGCCCTTGTAGCTGAATGTTAATATGGCCATGATACATGGCATAATTGAGGCATTCCTATGCATCCAACAGGCCAAGGACAGCCAGTGCAAGGGTTTGTCAATTCATTTGCATGAGGGCATGTTATTGGATGTTTCATCATTCAAACAAGACCACTGCTCAACAACAATCTGGATGTCCCCCACCACCAACCCCAAGGAAGGAATGATTGGTTGCATGCCAGACTCACAACAATCCACATTGGGGCCTTGTTAGTATTCCAGATGCTCTAAATCTGAGCTGATGAACCAATTAATGGATTCTGCATAGACTTGGCCACTGTGGGCTCATTGCTATATGGAAACCCCTGCTTAGCAAGGCAAAATGTGTGGTGTCAAAAGAAATGGGCTCAACTGATGAAGGACAAACTACTTCTGTAATGGAGGTGTGTCCTATTCTCTGATGAGTCTTGATTCCAGCAATTCATATCTTGTAGCTAAACATGGATCTGGAGGAAATCTGGAAATGCACATAAACCTGAATGTGTTCAGCCAACAGTAAAACACAGTGGTGTAAGTGTGATGTTGTAGGTAGCAATTTGTTACCATTGTTAGACACACTTGGTATTCATTGAGGGATGCCTTGATTCTGTTAGGTAAATTGCTATCCTGGAAAACAACCTCTTGCCATTGGTGGGGTGTCCTTAAGTTTTGGACACATTTTCTTTAAGAAGGTGGTGCCACCTGCCACTCTTTGAGAGTGACCACTTCCTGGAAGAAGACGTTGGGCCTGTAACTTCTGCCATTTGCACCTTAAAGCCCTGACTTGAATATCATCAATCACTTTTGGGAGCACCCTGATATCAGCAGCTATGTGCAACAGGGCCATTGCCCACAAATATGAAATAACTGAAGATAGCACTCAGCAATCAGTGGCAAAATCTAGACCATTGATGATTTCAGAATCCATGCCTGGTAATGCCAAAGCTCTACATGATGCACATGGTCACTCCACCAGATACTGATCTGTCAACTCTGCCATACTTTGTTTGCTATATCCATTCTGTTATGTTTCAATGAAGGAAAAGCTTTTTTCCAAGGGTGGCCTTTTTATTATCAGCTGCCAAATTACCTAGTTATCTCAAACTCCCAGATGTTGGAATGTGATGGAACATTTTTTAGTTCAAGCCTGACAAGTTGCAGAAGCAATGAAATAGAGTTATATGTGAGAAAGTTATCTTTTTACCATTGTTTTACTGCATCATATTCCAATATTCCTTCTGCTATAGAACAACAATAATAAACAGATAACAATGAATTGTAATGAAATATATGATTGCCCTGTAGGTAGATTATTGGAAACTCAGAATGGGGCACTTCATGGTGCTTGAGATTAATTTGACCAGATGTGTGGGTTTTTTATGCTTCATTGCAGGTGAATTGCATCCCCACAAATTTTTGGTAATGAACATACACATGCACCAAGTACTTGTACCTTGGCATATTTGACAAAATAATAGCAGAATGTACTGTATACAGCACCAGAATTTGCTTTTCCTTGCAGGATACCACTATTATTTAGAAGGTCATGAGTACATAGTCTTTATTTATCCATATTCACCTGTGTTGCAGAATGAAGGGATGAAGCCTCCTCGCCGTTATTCCTGGGGTGGGATTTCTTCAAGTTTCAGCACAGGCACTCACAGTCAGTCATCTCTCTTTGAACGGAGTACATCCATGAGTGAAGGGGTGCATCCAAGATCTGTTGCCTCACGTAAGTGTGGGAATTGGTAATACAGCACAAGAAAAAACTGTCATTTGAGGTGATGCATTCAAAATGTTATTATAGCAAATATATTCTCTTTGGAAGATGTATTACTGTGTTGCTTTTCACACAGTGACAGTTGTGAAATGCAGGATAGAAAGGTTGGATATGAAAACATGGCTGCATTTCTTCCACTGAGTGCAATTCCTTGAATGCTATAATATAAGTTCATAAGTACCTGTCATTTTTCATGGGAACATTATCAATTGTATTCCATGCATGATGTGCTGATGAAATAGATACAGTGTGGGTAAGCAACTGGATAATGGTGTTAAGAGTTGTAAAGTGAAGAGTTCCAGTAACTAAGGTTTTCACATCGGAGCATAGGGTCGCAATGCATGAATATACCTGAGTGATTCTCTGGCATTACTGCAATGATGCTAACCTGCAATTCACCAAAGGAGTTGAGTTGGCATGGTATGTTGGAAAAGAGAGCAAACTTGCCTCCTAATGAGCTGAAGCTCTTCATGGGGATTTTCTTGCCTGTCAAGTTTCCTCCTTTGTCTGGCAAGTACAAGAACGAGTCAATTCATATTCCATTCTTGATTAATTTACAATGGTGCAACTCTAGAGAAATGCAAAAAGGATCTTACTTGATAATCCAAGATTGAATAAGAATTTTAGTCTGTCAGCTTGTCAATTGAATAAAGTTTTGCAGGTCAAGAAATAAATGGCTGAAGAATCATGACAAAAGTTTCAACTGACAGGAGCTTGTGCAGACAGATGATGCAAATTACTTGGTTTCTTCTCTTAATTTCTGTCTGTTGTACCCCTGTATTAGGATTTCCATCTTTGTTTCTCTCGAATTAACAATAGGAACAATGTTCACATGAATGATGTGGGCATTGACTCAATTGATGTTCTCATTCAAAGTGGACCTATACCAGAGAATGGATTAATGTGTCTAATTTTGATGCTTCCTGGGAACTCCAGGTGTCTCACAAAACTATTAGTGCCACAATATAAAAAAAAGCTTGGTATGATTCACAAGAAAATCTGGAGGCAGAATATCACTGCCTACTCCAACCATATATTAGACCCAAAGCAAGAATACAGTACTGAATCCATAGGTGACTTCCCAACACAAGGAGCTAGTTCCTATGTGTGAGACAGGCCTGAGTCTCTGGCCACCATTATATGAAACTATGCATTTTTATTGTACCAGTGTCAGTTTACAGATCAACAATCACAACTCCATTAGAAGAAATGTAATAAACTTGGTTTCAGCATTATGACTTCCATCTTGGTGCATCATATTTTGACCACAAATTAAGTGGTATACTTGGGTTGCTTTAGGGCTGATCACAACTCCAACAGCTGCCCTTTCTTAGATTGGTATGCATGAAAAACCAATAGTAAAAATGCCAAGTTCATCATTTCATGTCTTTGTGATATACCAATTTCATATTTTAAGTTGAACTTAGACTTATTAGCACCAGGTGTCATAAAAAAAATGCACAAGTTTTTTGTGTTTTTATTTTTCAGCTTCCAGATGAGGCAGAGGTCTAAAAATGATACGATATATAGATCTATCTTTCCTCTTGACCCATAAAGACTATAAATTTCTAACTATCATAGTACTATTTGAATAGCAGCAACTATTTGACCAAGGCACTTCAAAATTTTTCATGTCACACACAGTTCAGGAGGAGCTGCTGCACAAGTGTGTTCTAATGTCGAGCTGACATCTTTCTTGGTCCTAAAAGCCTAGCTGGTAGTCAAACGATTCAAGATGGATCACTCTTCTGTGGAACAGAGTGCTACCATTTGATAGACCTGGAATGAGATCACCATGGAGGAAATCAGCAAGTCCATCTTTTAATGTAAAGTATGAGTACTTGTCCTAAGCAGTGCCTAAGGAGGGCACATTTCACCAAACTTTTCAGATAAGATGAGGTGTGATATGAGAAATTTTGAGTGACTTAGTTGGAACAGCTGCTGTGGGTGTACTCTGATAGCTAGAAATGTGTGGTTTTCTTGGAGACAAGAAGAAAATAGATTGAAGACTTGGTATGATTTGTAAGTCTGTGTCTCAACTGGAAGTTGAGGAATAAGCACAAAAATCTTGGCATGTTTTTTAAGCTCCAGCCAGTTCAGTTACTATATACTAGCATGTGATACATTCAACAATCTAGATTCCTTTCATCTGAAGGGGAGACATTTTTTAAATGTTTCTATTTATTTACATAAGTAGTGGAGGTGCAAAACAATGTGGATGAGCATGAAAACTCTATTTGTGACAGGATTTTTGGAGACAGTGGAAGAAGAGTCTGAAGAAGGTTCTGAAGAGTCAGCTGAGATATGTGGGGACTTTGTGACTGTAAGGAAGAAGAAGGTTTCCACTGACTCCAGGCAGCCTATGGAGGACATTGGGATCCAAACTTCCCCCTTCCCTTCCATGTCAATTTCCCATACACCTCTGTAAGGAGCATACATTTTCCTTTTTCAATCTACCATAAGAGTGATTATTCAGCAGCTTCAGCAGGGTTCAATTGTAAATTGATGGTGTAAAACTTATTTTTAAATATATCACAGAATTTAAAATATTTCATTATTAACCCCTTAACCAAGGTTTTTTTTTTTCTGCTGTATGCACTTGCTAGTGGAATATCTCTAAATATACTGAGAATCTATGCACCTTTCAGCATCCACTCAGAAATTTGCAGGCTATCTAAATGCAGGGATGCCTAAAAGCAATGAACACAGTGTGTTAGAGCAGACATTTCAACACCAAAAGGTGGTTCCCCCCCTGTTAAGGGGTTAATCTTAACAAATCTGGTTTGATTTTGTGCCTCAAAAATTGAGATTATCCTCCATAAGTGATATTGAATACCTCATGGTTGCACTCAAATCTAGCATTTTTTTAAATGAGTTTTAATATTGGAAAAAAAAACCATAACTCTAATTGGGTCTCCTGAAAAATTGCTGGATATTGAGACATTTAGACAAAGTTTTCTGCAGGCAAGGGTTTGAAATTTTCCCAGCAATAACCCTGTCTATATATTCCACAGATAAAAACTGAAAAACAACAAGGAAAATGGAAAAAATGGAAAACAATTTAATTTTTCTCAAAAAATTACTCTGAGAATTATGTATTGCCAAAATATTCTATTATTATATTCTCACTTCATGATGCTAATTCCCATAATTAGATTGAGAATGCAGTGGAAGATATTTCTTCTTTTCTTAGCTTTGTCTTTTTTTTCCTCAATGAAAGGATTTGGCCCTTGAAAAATGTCAAAATAGTCAAAGTTTAAATACGCAGCTGGAAATACAGGATAAGTGAGAAGTAATGTACTTTGGAATAGATGCATGTAATTTCATCAAAGAACATTTGTTAAGTGATCATATTTATCAGGAAAACATGGACCATTCATGAAACTACAATGTTAAAATATCAGAACAAGTCACATCCAACCTGGTCACAAAATGGTCTTGCTTTCCTTAACTTTTGCTGTAATCATAGGGTGACTTGCACTAATTTCTAGCTTTCATTTCATATATGGAATGAACATAATGCATTATTGATGAGTTCCCTTGCATCACTAAAGTGTGACCACTACAGCAAGTAACTTTACCTTATGTTTCATAAAACCTCCCATGTTCAGCATTTTCTTTGCTCACAAATAAACCTCAAGCTAAAGAGAGTGTGCAAGGCATTGACTTATGGAATTTTCAGTCACAGGCTAAGGCTAAATGTTGCTGCCTTTATATGTTGATTCATCATGTTTAATATTGTTGAGTACATTTTCTGCATGAAGTACATTACCTTGGATGTCATATCCAACTCTACAGTGCCGGCAGAAAGTTTATGGTAATTGTCCATTCATAGCTTCAATCACAATTGCGATAAAATGCTGCTTCCAAGGGTACATATATCATGCTGGCTAATTGATTATTCATAGCTACAGACGTGGGTTTGCCAAGGAGAATGCTAAGCGCGCGTGTGTGTGCGCGTTTGTGTGGTAGGTTAAGCTCAAGACATCTTGTGTTGGTATGTCTCTTTGCCTAAACAAGTCAGCATGTGTACTGAACCATAAAGTGCATAGTATCGAACCAACCATTAGCAAGGAAATATCAACATACATATATCATGCTGGCTAATTGATTATTCATAGCTACAGACGTGGGTTTGCCAAGGAGTATGCTAAGCGCGCGTGTGTGTGCGTTTTTGTGTGGTAGGTTAAGCTCAAGACATCTTGTGTTGGTATGCCTCTATGCCTAAACAAGTCAGCATGTGTACTGAACCATAAAGTGCATAGTATCGAACCAACCATTAGCAAGGAAATATCAACATATCTGCACAGCATCCGCAGGGTTACTGTAGGTGTGGTTGCTGCATTTTTTATGCACAAGAAGTGATGGGCAAGGCAAAACAATTGACAGAGGCCATAAGTGTTACATATATATTATGTTACATATAGTTTCAAATGCTAAATATTGCACGTTGAAAATGTCACGCATTAAATGTTGTACATTCAACGTTATCTATTTAAAATGTTGTACATTCTGAATGTAACAAAATTGCAAAATCCTGCCATTCCATTTATTATGCGCACTGCAGGGCGAATTTTCCTCATAAAATCGCGTTTTCACGCCGAGCCGGCGGGTCTCGCGGTCGCCGAGCCAGCGGATCTCGCGATCGCCGAGCCAGCGGATCTCGACGCATCCATTTCCGCTTCGATCGGCCGAAAGCTCGTTCACGTCTGCATCCTTTTCAGCGTTGTCAGCGTTACGGTACATAATGGAATGAAGTAGAAACTAATATTTTTATTACATTAACAGTAATATACAGTGCCGGCAGAAAGTTTATGGTAATTGTCCATTCACAGCTTCAATCACAATTGCGATAAAATGCTGCTTCCCAGGGTAAATATATCATGCTGGCTAATTGATTAGTCATAGCTGCAGACGTGGGTTTGCCAAGGAGTATGCTAAGCGCGCGTGTGTGCGTGTTTGTGTGGTAGGTTAAGCTCAAGACATCTTGTGTTGGTATGCCTCTATGCCTAAAGAAGTCAGCATGTGTACTGAACCATAAAGTGCATAGGATCGAACCAACCATTAGCAAGGAAATATCATCAACATATCTGCAAAGCATCCGCAGGGTTACTGTATGTGTAGTTGCTGCATTTTTTATGCACAAGAAGTGATGGGCAAGGCAAAACAATTGACAGAGGCCATCAAGGTGAAAATCATCACTTTTTTAGGCCACACCTCAATGACCCAGCAAGAGATTGCAAGAGAATGTGGTGTATCCCAGCAGGCAGTGAGTCTCATTATCAAGAAGCACCGAGAGACTGGTTCAACAGCAGTTGCACCAAGTTCTGGCCGACCAAGAAAAACAACAATACGTGATGATAAAATGATTGCCCGTGAAATCAAGAAGAATCCTTTTATTACATCACTTGAGATCAAGGCTGCACTGGCACCAAGACTTGACCACGTTGCTCCAAGAACCATTCTTTCAAGGCTCTCAGCAGAGCTCAACATGAGGGCTCGAAAACCAGGCATGAAGCCGCTGATTTCAAAAGCAGCTCGACTAAAGCGACTCTCATGGTGCAGGCAATATCAATCGTGGACTGCTAATGAGTGGAAGCGCGATATTTTCAGTGATGAGTCCACTTTCACACTCCTCACCAACACCCATCAACATGTCAGATTGCCTCCAGGTGCATCCCCACTTGATCTACGGTATACCAAGAAGACAGTAAAGCATCCTCCCTCTGTTATGGTATGGGGCTGTTTCAGCCATCTTGGGCATGGTATGCTGTCATTCCTAAATTCTAACCAAAGGATGAACTCTCAGCTTTACACATACATTTTAGGTGAAAAGCTGCCCACTATGATGGTGCAGGTGCCAAACAGCATCTTTCTTGTTCTGTTCCGCGGGACGCACACATCCCGACATACCATGAAATGGTTCCAAGACCAAGGGGTTCAGGTGCTGGACTGGCCTGGAAACAGTCCAGATCTGAATCCGATAGAAAATTTGTGGAACATGATGAAGAGACGGGTGGCACGGTGCAACCCTAGCAGTTTGCATGACTTAAAACAGCAGATCATGCATGCTTGGTGCAATGAAGTCACTTCTGAGGAGTGCCTCAGGCTCATCGAGTCAATGCCTAGGAGAATCTCGGCAGAGTGGCACGGTGCAACCCTAGCAGTTTGCATGACTTAAAACAGCAGATCATGCATGCTTGGTGCAATGAAGTCATTTCTGAGGAGTGCCTCAGGCTCATCGAATCAATGCCTAGGAGAATCTCGGCAGTGATGAGGAATCATGGATATCCAGCAAAGTGCTGATATTCATTGCTTCCTGTGTGCTCGTGAATACATTGTCATCAACATTGAGAAACTGCTCTGTATTTTGACTCATGCTTGCTAACATTTGCATGTTTTTCCTCCGCTAGGTTAAATTATCATAATTTGGAAATACTCCTACTTGCATATTTCAGTAGCTACAGATAATAGCTTTGGCAGAATAGCGAATTTATGAACAATGATGTGTTTGTACAAATGTTTGACACGTTTAGGCTCATCGAGTCAATGCCTAGGAGAATCTCGGCAGTGATGAGGAATCATGGATATCCAGCAAAGTACTGATATTCATTGCTTCCTGTGTGCTCGTGAATAAATTGTCATCAACATTGAGAAACTGCTCTGTATTTTGACTCATGCTTGCTAACATTTGCATGTTTTTCCTCCGCTAGGTTAAATTATCATATTTTGGAAATACTCCTACTTGCATATTTCAGTAGCTACAGATAATAGCTTTGGCAGAATAGCGAATTTATGAACAATGATGTGTTTGTACAAATGTTTGACACGTTTACATTGCATATAATTGCAACGTAGGCATTTTAATCATACAACTAATCATAAAACATCTCCAAAAATGGATTGCCATAAACTTTCTGCCGGCACTGTATGGACGGGTCCTTCTTTAAATGGTAGTGCTGACTAAACATTTTTACCAGTGAATGCTTCATAATATGTCCATCAGCCAGAAAGGAAGCAGATGCATGCTATCCTAACCTCCCACCTGACCTGTCTTGAAGTGTAGAAGCATCAGAAACTTTAATCTAGGGTGATGGAGAACAAAACTGCTTATTTGTGGATTTCATGTTGGTTCTGCATACCTACTAGCTCTGCTAAAATGGATTGGTTGTTTTCAAGCTTCAGAAAAAGGATGCAAGGTTGAGTCAAGGAAAACCCAAAATGAATTAGTTACAGCTTAACATGACCAGTTTATTTATCAGTTAATATACCAGTTCAATACCCTCAAGCTCTTCATCCCTTCATACAGTGTCAAGCTGAGATTTAATAAGGAATGTAGAAAGGTAGATTTACTATGATGGGAGCAGGGGAATACCACTAGGTAAAGTGAATGAGCAGAGCAATGTTAGCAATGTTAGACCAAGGAATGCTAAGCAAATTCAGCTTTTTGCTTTCTAGGCTTGATATCAAGAGTTGGCCCAAATCTGAAAATCTGACCTCAGGTCAAAGTGTGAATCAATCCCCTTTCTTGATTGCTCAGATTTGGACCCATCTACCTCTCATGACCTTCATTTGTACCATTTGTGTGACTCATCACAGTAAATTCATGAAGATGACATGACAGCTCTTTTCTCAACATATAAGATCATTGTCAAGTTCTTTGTGGGCTATTGATGCTTGGTAAAACTAATGACAATGCCTGTCATACTTATATTCATTTATATGCTGGGACTGTGAGCTATATTACACAGACTCTGAAGATGAAAGTTTCACATTATTTTCCCTTTTTCAGTTTTTATTTGAACAAGAATCTCACTCTTTGGTTTTTCAAGCTCACCCAGCAAGGCCTTCAAACTCTAATATTGTTGTTGAACTTTTGTTGGGGCATTCATCTTTCAATTTGATAAAGCGTTCTCTCACCATATTTCATACTGAGTTGGCTCATGTTTCTCTGGATTTGTTTGAGGATACTATATTCATTGCCCACATGCATTTTAGGAGTAAATGTCCCAGATTCTCAGGCTAGGTTAGCAGCTATGCTGGCCACCTTAACAACTTCAAATTGTATGATTTTGTGAGCTCATTCAAGACTTACAAACTGGATTTCTGTCTTACTGACTTTCTGTCAGAGTAAGGACCATTCAAGCATCTCATCAACTTATGGGTACCATCCCTAGTTTTTTCCACCTTTGGCAGAAGAGATGTCCTGTTCAAAAGCTGAAGTTTATTTGTTAGGCATTACAATCTTGATAGCTGTTCATGAAATGGGAATGGGGTTCTCAGGAAAGGTAGCATATGTTTTCTAAAATATGTGTGTGAGAATGATGTTATGCAAATAGGGGTGGGTCACTTGCATAAACTATGTCATCAATTTTCTTCAGGTACTCCACTAGAAGCAAATCTTGCAAGTGGTTCCAGGTAGCAACCCACTGAAAGAATTGTCATTTCAGAGTGTGGACTCAAAACTATCTTCATCTTAATCATTGACCCATATATCTCAAGCAGACAATGCACAATTTCAGAGAAACTTGAGCCAACTTGATTTTAAATTTGCAACTGCATTCTTTACCAATTTGATGGGTGTATCATTGAAGAATAGAAAATGGTTATTAGTTGTTATTTTTTTCATGTTTTCAGTTGACATTGGAAATATCAATTAGCTTCAATAATCTAATTGTACCAAAAGTTTCAAGATTTATGAATTGAAAGTTACTGCCAGATTGTCCTGCAACTCTCAGGCCTTGTACTATAGAGTATTATTCATCTTCCAAATAAAACGTCAACTTTTTTAATGCACTCTTGTCACTGTGAAAGAAAATTTAAAGACACCAGTCCTGTAAAAAGTGGCTGGATAGGTCCTTTGCCATGCATTTGCATCCTCTTTCACCTTATCATCTGGCTACCCAGCTGGCTTCCTCATTACATGCCTGGAAGTAAGGGAATGTCATAATGATGGAGCTATTCCTTCCCATACAGATCAAAGAAATTCAAATTAGAAAGATCCACCAAGGAAGTGGTGATGACTCTTTTCTGGGACAAGCATGATCCTTTGTAATATTTGAATTGATTTTCTACAGAAAAGTGCAACTGTAAACTATGCATTATTGTGCACATGAATGAAACTTAACACTGTGCTTCAAGAAAAGAAAATGCATCTTCCAGTAAACCAAGTGCTGTTGTTTCACAATATTGCCAGACTCTTTTGTCACAACAATGCTTACAGTGATGAGGGTGATAAATTGTGCCACATCCTCCCTAAAGTTCAGGTATAGCTTCATCTGACTTCCACCTGTTTGGACTCATGAGAGACCACCTTCAAAGAATGAATTTCACTGAGGAGAATGAGGCAAAAAAAGCTGCAACAAGGCAGAGGACCCATCTGACCACCTGTTACATAACTGGTATCTTTGAATTACCATCATGGTGGAGAAAGTGAATTGTCTATGCTGATGATTATCATAACCCTTTGACTGTCAACATCAGGGTATACTTCGATGAATGCCATCGTGCTTTGTTCTCATACACACCATTTATTCCTGGAAAATTGTGTCAGTTTTGTCAGTAAGAATCAAAATATAGCAGTTTTATGAACATCATATTGAAAATGTTTGAAATGAAATGAAAATGTCTATTCTGGGAAAAAATGGCAAAAAAATAAAAACCTGATAAAAATTCCACATTAAAACTTGACAGTTAAAGAATTAAAGATTGATGATATTCTGTGGCACAAAACTTGCCAGTTTTGGGACAATCTGCCATAAATTTAAATTTAACTCCATAAATCTGGAAACTTTTGGTATAACCCCAAATCGACAACAAGTTGTTGGAAGAATTGCACTTCCCTAACAGAGATATTTATTAACATTGTCACTCAAGTGCTGCATAGATTTTTGTAACCTGTCCCATATTTTGAAAACTCTTTAGAAATGAGTAATGAGGCAGGCATACATTTTCACTTATCCAACTGATCATGATCTGATCATTATTTTCTCAGGAAGAAGCAAGCACCTCATGTATTTGCTACACCAACACCAGTCCATGCAACTCCAAGGGCAGAACTTAGGAAACGTCTTGCGCAAGCAAGGGAAACCATAAAGACACTCAAGTTGGAAGCCTTTGATACAAAGGAGTTTATTTTTTATGAGGAGTTAATGGAAGAGAATGAACAACTCCATAATCAGGTAGTCTTAAGAGTAGTGAGAGATCAGTGCTGCTATTATTACCTTTGAAGGTAGAACTATGGAGGGGTTTTCTTTTCATTATCTTCAGGTGGCAGAACTCATGGTGCAAGTGAACTCCTTACAGGGAAAGAAGAACATTCCCTCAAAGAATACTTCCCTGGATTCTGGTGTTAACAGTGGAAAGCCTGTAAGTACTTTTTTCATATTGATATCAAGGTTCATACTCTTTGACTCAAGTGACCAGATTCTGGCAAGCATTTCAATATGTTGCTTCAGACTTCAAAATGGTTTGTGCCTGCCTTGCTTTGCACAACCCATCAGGATATTTCATGAATGTCATTTTTCAGAGCAGATTTGGAAGTATTGAAGAACATTTGGCTTCCAGTAAAACGAACGTGGTTATATCAAAAAGCTGGTTATGCTGAATTCCTTGACATCACCTGATCTAATGTTCATAGGCACCAGTGTTTGAAGATATTGGGATGCATTGAAGTTTTGATCGTAACGAAAGGATCTCATTTTTCCCAGCGAGGGCACTAGTTTAATGAACTTCATATCATCAAGAAGGAATGAACAACATTTTCATAGAATGTGCATAATAATATCAAATAAGTTTCCATGATTATGATTATCACCACTCTACTTTGGGAATTGGAACATAAAGTGCACAAGGAAAGCTCAGCAGGAACCAAATATTCTCAATTCCTTAACACATCGGTGGACAAGACTGTCATTCTATAGCTGTCATCTTTGATGAGCTCTTAAGATGATTGTTGACTTGCTATTCTGATGATATTGAGTAGGAGTATAGAGTGACTCAATTGGGATTTGTGTGCCAAATTTCAGCTTTCTGGCTCTAAAGTTACAGGAGTTGCAATTATTTTCTGATGATCTGTAACAAAATGTGCTGTCAAAAATATCAATATCATCATGAGGTCTGTATTCATAGAATATATGATCACCCACTGCAAAGAGATAAGTTAGTTGCAGCACAAGAATGAGGGAATTAGTCTACTTATATTCTTCAACTAATCTAAAAAGAAAAAGGCAATGTTAACAAACTTTTAGAGTGGTGCTTTTTAATAGACTTTGTCTCAGAAATATTGGAAGGAAAATAAGAATTTTATAAGGATTTGAAAGTGTACTAAGTTGAAATGTTCTTGTATTTGTAGTTTTGACACTGAAATCACAAAAATTTTCAGATAATTATGGACACCCTGTATTTTCTACCTACAAATATATGTCTTTTTAATATAATATTTCTTATTTGTTGTTGATGTTCTAGATCCACAGATGCTTCTCTTGGTACTTCTGTAACCAAAAAAATGTAAAAGATTAAGATGACCTTTTTTCTTCATGGATCCAATAGCTTATACTCATTTAAAGCTATGGTTTCTGATTTTGCTAAGCCTAAATTAAAGCATGAAGTGATTGCTGAAAGTTTTTATTAATAAGTAAAACTTCCATAAATATTAATAAAATTGAAATAGTTTGCAGTTTTTAACAAGACTGAGTGGTGAATTTTTTTCTACCAAAACTATCACTGGTAAAACATGAAACTGAAACTGAAGATTTTTTTAAATGTGATATGAAAAAATGACAGTACAGTGAAAACTCATTAACTCAAATCCTGATAAGTCAAAATTCAGCTTATCTCGAAGTTCAATGCTTGGTCCCGGCGGAACCCCATAGGACACCATGTTAAAAGCTCTGTTTAACTCAAATTCGCTTATCTCGAATGAAATTTTCACTCCCTATAATGGTTTTCTCACTGTTAACTTGAATTCAGGGTGAGAAGGGGGGGAAAATTCTTCTCGTGAGACTTTTCGATTTTTGAATAGAATAAATGACAAGAAACCTGTTCAGAAGGATGCTCTTTTGTTTCTTTTTTTTTTCTGCTACTCCCTCCTCCCGCACAGACACCTGTAGAGAGGATTAAAACCGAAAAGTTTCGGCTATTAAAAAAAAAGCCTCCAACATTCACTCTGTCAATCTATCGCTCTCACTCCAAGCCATTTTGTCCCCCTATGTCCCTTAACGTGAGTTTTTTTTTGGGGGAGGGGGTGCCTGATAACTCGAAACAATTTGCCCGGTCCCTAAAAGTTCAAGTTAACGAGTTTTCATTGTATTTGCAGTGTGGGTACCATCATTTTGGCATGTGACACTGTGCTATTACATTGTGGTTCTGTTCCTTATGTTTCCAGGAGGAATGGGAATCAATTCAGCAGGAGCTGACAGTACTTCATGATGTCCAAGTTGAGGATATTGAAGATGAAGCAGAAGAGAGGAGTCATTTGCTGAAGGAAGTCAAGGCAGAATGTGAATCTCAGAAACTTGCCATGGAAGGAATGCTCATGCAGCTCTCCTCTGAGAGGGAATTGAGGCACAAGTTGGAAGCGAAGATCTCATCTCTACAAGAGGAGCTAACACAAGCTCAAGAGATGATGAAGGAAGCACAGGCCAGTAAACCTCCTCTGCTCATTTTGGATGCCAGCTCTCAGACATGGGGATCATGTCAAGGGGAAAATGCTACAGCTATGTATACATCTCAGAAAGTTGATGTATTTGTGTCACCTATCAAGGTTGATCATCAGCAGTTCACTCAAGAGGTAGGAAAATCATCAGAAGAGAATCATCCATGCAAGAGAACTGGATTTGATTCTGAGACTCAGACTGAAGAAGTTGAGGGTCTAGTGCATAAAGCCCTCAAGACATTTGATGTGGCAATATCACCCATCCAAGGCAGTGTCAGGAATTGGTGTGAATCCAAAGAGATTCAAACTCTCAATGCACTAGGTGTCTTTCATATTGATGCCATGACACAGACTATGCAACAACAAAATAGCAAGACAATGGATGAAGAGACTCAAACTGAAGAAAATGAGGCAGTTGTGGAAATACAGGCTCTTGAGAAATTTGAAGATCATGAAGCAACAACATCAAAGTCTCTGCAACAGAAAGACCTAATTAACCAGGAAACTCAGGTGCCAGAAAAGGAAATGGTTGATTGTGAATCACAAACTTTTGGAAAATGTGATATGAAGTGTGATTCAGGTACTGATGCTGATGGATTCACTGAAGAGGCAAAGGCAGTCAGTCATAATTCCCAGGCTGCACAAAGAGTGGATGTGGCATTGTCACCCATAAGGTTTAATGAAGATGTCACTGCTGAGGATAATCCAATATTTCCTAATGAAATTGAACATACCAAAGTGTCAGTTGAATCTGCATCTTTTCTGTCTGCTGCTTCATCATCATCTTTGGATCTTGATGAAACTCTTCAGGCAGATCAAAATTCTTTGATAGAGACTAAAAATGATGCTAATCATGAACAAATTGCACATCAAAGCTTTGGAGAAGGTCTGGAGAACAGAGATGAAATGAATTTGAGCCAAATGCTTTTAAAATCAGAGGAATCACAGTTGTCAATCACAAGCTTGTTCAGACGCTTGGCGATCAGAAATGAATCAGATGTGTCCTTCACCTTTGACTTAACCCATGATGGCCAACGTCTGAACGTTGAAATAGAAACACTTTTGCAGGAAATGGAAGAGCAGTCCATTCTTCTTAATGACAAGGAAGCTGAAGTGGAACGACTTAAGAAAAACATTGAAAGTCAGGCACAGGAAGTGGCATCTTTTAAGATGAGTTTGCAAAATGCAAAGGAAGAGGGTGCTTTACGTGAGATGGAACTGGTGGAACTCAGGTCAAACCAAGAAGCTTTACTGAAGCAAATGGCAGTGCTGAAGGAAGACCTGAAGCTAATGCAGGACCTTCAAAATGCATATGATGATCTCTGTAAGAAACATTCAGTTTTGACACAAGGAAATGGAAGGGATGTTGAGGGATCTGCAGAAAAATGTAGGGTTGAAATTCATGCACTAGAGGACAAGTTATTCCCAAAGGATGACATAGGAAACGTGGAAGTTAGTATAGAATGCTTTACTCTCAGCAGTCAGGAAGAAACTGGATCAGATTCCCAGGAAGAGATGATGGCCACCACCAAGAGCTTGGAAGAGAAGCTTGAGGAGAAGAGGAAGCATGATGCAACAGTGATAGCTGCCATGGATGATTTTCAAGAACTCCAAATTAAAAACACAGAACTTTTGGAAGAACTTCAGCAGAAAACAGATGTAAAGGAGTACATGTCAGAGTTTGAGAAGGAAGATGAACCATTTGCAGCTGCATCAGACCTAGAAAGTGGAATGCAGAATGTGGCAAAAGAAGACATCCATGATGTCAAAGAAGTAGAAAGTGATATGGTTGTACACCTACACCAGGAATGCACAGAAAAACTCATAGCAATGGAGGCTGCACTGATGGAGTTGCAAACCTCAAAGGGAGAACTGCAGGACCAGCTGTTGAAAAAGGAAATTGTAATACAGGAACTGGAGAATGCCTTGAATTATCTCCAAAAGGAAGATCTCCAAAAAGATATGACAGCAAACTCCTATAATTTGGAATCTATTGCAGGGGGACTCCAGGAAGAACTGGCATCTCAAGAAGAAAGTAGTGATGAAAGAGCCACAGCTCTTGATGTGAATGTTCTTTGCAAAGGTAGTATTGTTGGTGATCTCACATTGGCTCTTGAAAGTGTGCAAGTTGAAATGAAGAAGCAAGAGTCACAACTTTGTGGGATCATTATGGCCTTGGAGAGTAAATTGCAAGAACAGCATGGAATTCATGAATGTATAGAATCTGAGAGGAATTCTGTTCTTCAAACTGAATTAAAGGATCTCCAGACTATGAGGGATTCTTTGGAGGAGAAAGTCCAGATCAGAGATGAGGAGATTCAAGCACTGTTGAACAAGATAAATTTAATCCAAGTTGGAAAGCACAACAAGGAGATGGATAGTCTCATTCTGGAAGGGAAGATGGTACAGCTTCAAGACTCCCAAAACTTAGATCAAGAGTGGAAGCAGTCCACGGAGAGAATAGCAGTTCTTGAGTCCCAGTTGCTAGAAATCCAAATGCAGAAAGACCTCCTACAGAAGGAATCCAATATGCTAAATTCTGAATTGCAAGAGGCCAAATATGTTCTGGGAGTTTTTGAGCAAGAGAGGAAGAGACAAGAGGAACTGGTTAAAACCATTGAGTTCTTAGAAGAAGAATTGGACACATGCAGAGAATCCCTTACAGCTCAAAGCCAGGAGATGATGGCTTTGGAAGAAAGGGAGCAACATCTCAGGGAAAAAGTAGTAGAGTTAGAAAAGGAAAATAATCAGCAGTCAGAAGATCATAATGATATCTTGAGAGCTCTTCAGCAGAAAGTGGATGAACTGCAGTCTTCTAAAGACTTCTTGGAGGAGCATATAACAATAAAAGACAAGGAACTACAGGAACTACAGAATTACCTAGAGCTCCTGAAACAGGAACAAGAAGGGAGAGAAGTAAAGTTTCTCTCCAAGATGAAAGAGCTTCAAGAGACCCAGGAGGAATTAGAGAAGCTACACCAGGAGAAGCTCTCAGAGCTTGAAATGCATCTAGTTGAAGTGGAAGAATCAAAGATAATTCTGGAGGGCCAAACCAAGGAGAAAGAGACACAAATACAGGAACTGAGAAGTCATCTTGAAGATCTTCAGGAGGTCAGCAGGGAAAGAGATGAGATGGCAGTTGCAATGAAAGACCTAGTAAACAAACTACAGGCTCTATTGGAGGAACACTTGGCATGTGGCCAGGAGAAACTAGTGCTGCAGGAGGAAGAACAACAGCTCCATGTGAAAATTGCTGAATTGGAAGGCAAGCTCATGCAGGTTCAGCAAGAAGGATTTCTTCCCACAGATGAAGCTCTACCAGAGAGTCAAGAGAAGCAAGAACTGGTGGCCACCATTGAGCTGTTGCAAGGAAAATTGAAGGAACATGAAGAAACCCACAATGCTCAAAGCCAGGAGATGATGACTTTGGAAGAAAGGGAGCAACATCTCAAGGAAAAAATAGTGGAGTTAGAAAAGAAAAATAATCAGCAGTCAGAAGATCACAATGACATCTTGAGAGCTCTTCAGCAGAAAGTGGATGAACTGCAGTCTTCTAAAGACTTCTTGGAGGAGCATATAACAATAAAAGACAAGGAACTGCAGGAACTCCAGAATGACCTGGAGCTCCTGAAGCTGAAACAAGAAGGGAGAGAAGTAGAGTTTCTCTCCAAGATGAAAGAGCTTGAGATGCATCTTGCTGAAGTGGAAGAATCAAAGATAATTCTGGAGGGCCAAACCAAGGAGAAAGAGACACAAATACAGGAACTGAGAAGTCATCTTGAAGATCTTCAGGAGGTCAGCAGAGAAAGAGATGAGATGGCAGTTGCAATGAAAGACCTAGAAAACAAACTACAGGCTCTAGTGGAGGAACACTTGACATATGGCCAGGAGAAACAAGTGCTGCAGAAGGAAGAACAACAGCTCCATGTGAAAATTGCTGAATTGGAAGGCAAGCTCATGCAGGTTCAGCAAGAAGGATTTCTTCCCACAGATGAAGCTCTACCAGAGAGTCAGGAGAAGCAAGAAATGGTGGCCACCATTGAGCTGTTGCAAGGAAAATTGAAAGAACTTGAGGAAACCCACAATGCTCAAAGCCAGGAGATGATGACTTTGGAAGAAAGGGAGCAACATCTCAAAGAAAAAATAGTGGAGTTAGAAAAGAAAAATAATCAGCAGTCAGAAGATCACAATGACATCTTGAGAGCTCTTCAGCAGAAAGTGGATGAACTGCAGTCTTCTAAAGATTTCTTGGAGGAGCATATAACAATAAAAGACAAGGAACTGCAGGAACTCCAGAATCACCTAGAGCTCCTGAAGCAGGAACAAGAAGGGAGAGAAGTAGATTTCCTCTTCAAGATAAAGGAGCTGCAAGAGACCCAGGAGGGGTTAGAGAAGCTACACCAGGAGAAGCTCTCAGAGCTTGAAATGCATCTAGTTGAAGTGGAAGAATCAAAGATAATTCTGGAGGGCCAAACCAAAGAGAAAGAGACACAAATACAGGAACTGAGAAGTTATCTTAAAGATCTTCAGGAGGTCAGCAGGGAAAGAGATGAGATGGCAGTTGCAATGAAAGACCTAGAAAACAAACTACAGGCTCTAGTGGAGGAACACTTAGCATGTGGCCAGGAGAAACAAGTGCTGCAGGAGGAAGAACAACAGCTCCATGTGAAAATTGCTGAATTGGAAGGCAAGCTCTTGCAGGTCCAGCAAGACTGTGATGAGTACAAGGTTAGCATGCAGCATGTTCAAGTTCAATTTGATGAGTTTCACACCTGTAGGAAAGAGCTAGAAGCAGACATTGAGAAAAAAGAAAGTGTGATACAAGACTTGGAGAAAGACCTCCAAGCTGTGCAAGTTTTACAGAAGAGTGAAGAGTGTCTCATTTCAACTGTAACATCCCTTGAGTCTGAAAATGCACAGCTTCTTGTTGCCATTGATCTCCATCAGAAAAAAAAGGAAGAATATGAAGACAAGATAGTCCATCTTGAAAATGAGTTGAAGAAGATGATAGAGGAAAGGGAGGAAAATGAACAGAAGTTTGCCCTGATTGTAGTTGAGATGGTGGAGGTGAAGAAAGTATGGAATAGTTGTGAAGAGGAGATTATCCATCTTAAAAAAGAGCTAGTAGAGGTGAAAACTTGCAAGGAGCAGTTGGAGGAAGGAATCAGGATCCAAGATGTTCACAGCCTTGAACTTAAGGCCAAGTTTGAAGCATTGAGTGAGAAACAGAGAATTGAGAATGAAGAGCGCAAAACAAAAATTGAGGAATTGCTTGAAAACCTAGAGAAACTTAAAGAAGCATGTCATTTTCATGAACAGAGGGCCATTGCACTTGACCTGCTACTGACTGACCTTAAAGTTCAAAACAGCCAATTGGAGGAGAAGGTTTCTTCATTTGAAACTTTGACCTCAGAGCTTTGTGAAATAGAGACATTCCTGGTGGATCTGTGGAACAAGTCAACTATTCAAGTTCCCAGGATGAAGATGCAATTCCAAGAAGAAAGGCCTGTAGTTGATCTCTCCATTCCCCTACGTGATAGGGTGGCAACTTGGAAACTGGCTATTCAGTCTCAGGTAAGTAGTGCAAAGTCAAATTATGGTTTAAAGATGTAGTTTCTTGTTTGAGTCTTGTTTAGTTTCAGATCTAATGGCAGTGTAATTCTCCTAAACAGGGTTCCAATATGAACTTGGTAAAAGTCTGTTTGACTCCTGTCAACTATACAGGGTATGGCAAAGTAAAAGGACCTTCATGACTTGACCCTTCCTCTAGCCATTTTTGCAAAAATTTCAATATGAATATATACTCAATAACCATTTGAAATGTCATGAAATTTCATCCTGCTACAGCAGGGCTATGAACAATAGCTCAAAAGAAATTAGAAGTTGGACAGGAGACTACAACCAAACTACAGAATTGCAAGAGTCTGCATATGCACCTGTAGCATGAAAGCTTTTCCTCCTTTCATTTTTTGCAGGTACAGGACCCCTGCCCATTTCAACTATCCACCTTATTTTAAAGAGTTGCCCATAACCTTGCTCTGACATGATGAATTTTCATGAAAAATCACAGGTCTTGTGGAAACACATCAGCCTATGCAGGGTACAAGAATTGTGAAAATAATAGCAATTTTTGTTGCTTAATTTTGAAGTTTTCCTTCTGGCCATGCCCTGTAGATTACAGGGTGTTAAGAAAGTTGTATCCCATCACAATATGTCTCTAACCTTGGCAAAAAAAACTAAAATTGGGAAAAATTTTTCTATACAATAACAAGGCCAGTTAACTGATTTAGAATCACTTAATAGTTTTCAATATGGCCACCCTTGGCATGAATGACAAGGTTCAGACAACCCATGAAAGCATCTACTGATTTTCACAAGTCCTCCTGTGGAATTTGCTCCCATTCTCGGTTCAGGGATAGCTTGAGAGAATCCAAAGAATGGTGTTTTGTTGCATGCACTTTGCTCTCCAAGATGAACAAAATTGAAAAATCTAAGGGGTTGACATTGGGGGAGAAAGGGGGCCATTGTGAAGTTAAAATGAAGTTGGGGACATTTGTCCACTGCCATTCCTGGGTCATCCACACCTTGTGAGTTGGTGCTGAGTCCTGCTGGAAGACCCAGCTGCCTCCTTTGAAATGATTCGTGGCCCACAGAACCAGGCAGTCTTCCAGGATGCTTTTCCAGTATACTTCAGCGTTGACCTTCATTTTCTCTTGCACGAAAATGAGCAGAGTGCATCCAGAAGCGGTAATCCTGGCCCAGACCATTACAGATGCCATCCCTTGACGCCGAGTGGCTTGAAAAACTTCTGATTTAGATTTTTCAATTTGATCCATCTTGGTGAGCAAAGTGTGTGCTGCAAAACACTGGATTCTCTCAAGCTATCCCTGAATCAAGAATGGGAGCGAATTCCACAGGAAGACTTGCAAGAATCAGTGGTTGCTTTCATCTGAACCTTGTCATCTGTGCCAAGGGCAGCTATATTAAAAACTATTAAGTGATTCTAAATCAGTTAACTGTCCTTGTTATTGTACATAAAAATTGTTTTCCTGATTTTTGTTTTTTTGCTGAGGTTATAGGCATATTGCAATGGGACACAACTTTAACACCCTGTATATGGGTGTAGCAGCTGGAGCAAGACTATTTACATAAATCAAGGGCCAAATGACTGATTTCCTTTTTTACTTGGCACATCCCAAAAGGTCATATTACAAACAGGGTGTATGTTATTAATGAAATGAAAGAAAGCTGAATAGCAATATGAACATTTTTCAGCTCAATATATATATTTTTTCAGTTCTAAAAGAAAAGTTGAGGAAATTTCAATTTAGTACCAGAAATGCTGAGTCCTCTTTCGAAAATGGAAACTTTCTTCAATATTCATTCAGGAAAATGGCAAAATCTTACAATTCTATTAATGTTCAAAATTGCATAATTGCCCCATTCCTCAGATTATCAACAGTTAATGACAAGACATGTCATTGCATATGCCACAAGTGTTATAAATTTGCTTTAAGATTTGTTGAAGTATTGGGTGTGAGAACTCTTATTGACTCCTGATTCTATGTAGCTCTGATGTAGATGATTGCTATGTTCACAAATCGCTACATTATGTCATTTAGGTATGATTTTGATCATGTTATGTATCCATTTTGTTGTTGCATGATGAATGCCTTCCATGAAATGTCTTTCTGAAATGGAGCCATCAAAGGACAAATAGAAGGTTATGACAAATGGGGATGAGAAAAATCATTTAAGATCATATTTATGAAATTTCAATATGGTTTTGTCGAGTGTTCAATTTATTTTGCATTTTTATACTGTGCAGTTCTCTTCCTGTCATTATCTTCATTATCTATTATTGAGTGGACATAGGGACCTGATAAAGAATGCATTTGGACATAGTGTATTTAAAAAAAAAATAACTTATTCTCTGCCAGATTCTTTGCCCTTTTTATTACATTTGGCCTGCCCAGACACTCCCATAGAAGCCATCAAGACTTGATCCCACCCATTTCCTGGTTGGGTTCTCTTAATTGCTAGAGATGGGAGTGGTCATAGACCTATACCATGTATATTTAGCACTTAATAAAGAAAAAGGTCAATCAAAAAGATGAGGAAAAAAGTTTCAAGAACCTAGGCCTAGAAGGCCATGAAGGCCTACTAGGAAGGAATACATTCTCTTATTTGCTCTCAGTTCCATTAAGCAAAAGTTAAATTAATAATTTGAAGAGGAACGAAACCATTGCTAGTCAGCTGCTATAAAATTGGAAACCCTGCACTTGTACTAGTGCAGGTTAGAGAAATGGAGGAGTTTCATATATCTGCATGTTTGTCTGGGAAAGCATGGTGGTCTTACGTACTGCCTAAAGAGCTGCAAAATCAGCATTGAGTTAATTAAAGTATTTGAAAGGTTTGCAGTGAAAGAAAAATAAATAAAAGAAAAGAAATGTATAAAAGCAAGGAAAACCTAGAGAGCATGGAAAAGATGCTGGCAGTAGATCTGAAAGGAAAATTATTATTTCCATGGGAAATTCTGAATCTCTTTTACCCTTTCCTTGACCAGCTGCAAACTGATTAGAACATTTCATTCCAATAAATATATGTAAATATTGCAATTCCATCCTTCTAAATGCCATTAAAATGGGACCAGTATCTTTTTGACTCTCTTCCATTTCTTTGGCAATCACGTACTAAGCTATTATGGAGAACCTTGATTAATAGGCTTTAAAAAGATTTAAAAAATGAAGAATATTGCAGAAAATGAAAGATGCAGGTATCTTAACACTTTCAGGCCTATACCTGTAGTATGATGTCCTATTCCCAAAGCACATTCAAATTGTTAGGCTTGAAGGTGTTAACATGCTGGCTGCTGGGGATTTAAATACTTAGCAAACCTCTCCTTGCCAATCACAGCAGTGGAGGTTTGCTACACCAAACACACTGTATGCCATAAAACTGCAGTCAATGGTAATAGTATGAATGTCATTTAGCACCAATTCTCTAATAGGTGGATGGCATGCAGAAAGCATTGACAGAGTACCAAGATAAGATTGAGTTTTCAAGGAGGCAACGTGGTGAGGTGGTACAGAAGAATGATGCTCTTGACAAGCGACTACGACATGCTATCAAAAAGTATGATGAATTACAACTGAAATATGAGACTCTGCAGAAGGGCACACAACCAACTCAGGAAGTCCAAGATACCTTTTCCATATGCAAGTGGTGTGAAGAGCTGTTGGCTGAGCTGTGGACACTAGCCATCATCCCAAACAGTGAATTCCGCTACTTTCAGAAATCAGAACTTCAGGCAGCTGATGGGAATTCCCCTGTTGAGAAAAGACTGAAGCAATTGGGAGATCAAGTCAAGGATCAGGTGAGTTCATGTGAAAAATTAATTTTCAATTCCCATATTTTATGTCATTTATTGTGTATTGAGCAAAAAAAAGAGATCATATGACTATTGTGCAGATGCGACGTCTGGTGAGGGCATTCAACAAGATTGATAGAGCAAGTCTGGAAGCAGACAAGCGAGAACAGACTTATGAAGCTGAAATATTGAAGCTGAATGAGCTTTACTCTGATCTCAAGTCTGAATCTCAGAAGTGGCAAGTTGAGATGAGAAAGAAGGATAGGAGGATCAATGAATTGGTTCAACGGCTGACTGTGCTCACAGAGGGCCCTGAAAAAGAGAATGAGTGTATTCAAGTGATGATAGTGATAGAAGATCTCCTAAAGGACATGTGGGCATGTGTGACAGCTGGGAAAGGCTCTCTGTCCCAATGTCCGATTGAACCAGGAACTCTGAGTGGAATTGCCAGGGCCAAGGCCTTTGCTATTCACATCAAGAAACAAGTAAGCATGAGACAGTTTTTCCATGTCTTTTAAGTATCCATGTGAAGTTTTAAATTTTATTTATTTGGATTTTAAATTTTCAGGTGAACCAGCTGAAGCAAGACTATGAGAGCCAGAGGCTGAAGCTACTGGAAAACTATCAAAAATTGGAAAATGAGGAGAGGACCAAACGTTCTCTTGAGGCTGAGAGGAAAAAGATGTCAAAGGAGTGTGCTAGGCTCAAGCAAGCATTGCAAGAATTTGGGAAACAGGTAAAGAAAGGGCAGACCCAATCAGCATATTTGCATGATGTGTGGTGTTGGCAATAGTCACATTGATTCCTTCTTTGCACAGGAGTTGGACAGCAGTATAGTTCAAGGCAGAGATGAAACTATCAGGCTTGGTCCAACTTGCTTCCCTTTGGAGGTTAGTCTTTTCTTCAGTCTTGCATATTTCCCTTAAAAATGGTGTTGTGAAACTGGCTGAGTCAGTCCAGTACAGACAATGTAACTGATGCAGTTAACAGTTGCTATCATGTTTTTCCTTCCTATTTTTCCCTCTAGCAAGAGAAAGCAACTGTTCTTCAGAAACAGGTGGAGAGCTTGCAAAACGAACTTCATCGTCTGAATGAGCGCATTAGGTGAGTTCCTAGGACTGAGTTGCATTCAAGTGAATTTTATTTTCATACTGCATTCAAGCTGTTACAGGAAAATTGGTTCCAACATGGTGGTTGCAGGGCTGGATGGATGAATGTTTATTCATAGAATAAGAATCTTGGCAACTATGAAGGATTTGAGTGATGCAATTGATGTTGCTCTTGAACCAACTATTGTGTTGCCAATTTAGAGTTTCATATTATAACATTCATTGGTAATTCTGATTAGGGAGGAGCTTGAGTTGAGAAGTAATTTCACATGTGGTTTTTATCTGCTTCTTAACCTTAAATATTGGGCTCCAAATAAGCAAAAATTATTTAAATGCAATTAAGAAGCCCCCTTGCATTGTCACCTCTTCATTCAAAGGACTAGAACTAGAGAGTAGAATTTGATAAGATTTTTTTATATTGCTGGCTGTTGCTCATTCACTGCCTGGAATCATGAGAAGATTATGTGGTGGGAAAAAATGGAAAATTGAAAAATCTGGATGCTGGAGAAGGAACAGTTTCCTCCCTCCCCCACAGTTATGGTTTAATCTGATCTTGAGAAATTTGATAAAACATTGTTCCATCTTACATTGCTCAGTTTTATTGTAATATGTCTTAATATGTAGAAAAAATGCAGATGGTATACATGTGTTGCACAGTACTTCAGAATTGCTAGGGAATGTGTTGAAAATGTCCACCATCCAGTTCAGTATCAGATTTACTTGACATGTTTAAAGATGAAGGGGACAGGCTTACAAGTGCATTTAGCACCTGAATATGTGAGAATGAATAGAAGACATTTGGTGCTATGTCATAATCCCCTCAAATTTGTTCCATTTATGATATGGAGTTAGGTAAATTATAATAAAACTGGACTATAAATACCCATATTTTGGGTTCTTCCTTGCCTCCCTACGTTTTTCAGTGTCTTTTTGTAATTCACCAATTTATTATGTTAATGTCATACATTTACGATGTACATACTGTACTTCATTCATTTACTTACAAGAACAATGGTATTGTTAGCCATTGAGTACCTCAAATGTGCAAAGACATTTCTCGTTTCAGTGGATTCAAACCCAGTAATACAGTTCATGAGAAGAAAAAAAAGTGAAAGTACTGAACTCTAGCTTAACTCTAAATTTTAAAGTGAGCATGAAGTGCTGCTTATTCAACGGAGTCCTGATTGGCTTTAGTAACTGAAGGAATGATCTATTTTGCAAATACCTCCACATCTCCTCTAATGCTGATAAGATAAATATTCCCATTGGCTTTGAAGGCTGAGCACATGAGATCTTATCCTGCTCTGTGAGTTTTTTTTTTCAAACGATTTGATATGAGCATCTTTTCTAGGGAGAAGAAGCACTTATTGGGTGATCAGCCTCCAATTCAAGCAGAGATTGCCAAGGAGGCATTTCCTCAAAATGGGGCGATCCAGGTACCTGTGATGCAATCCCTCAAATCAACCCTTGGGAACGATCATCAAGCTCAGTAAACTCCCTCAGGTGCTGCCAGTCTTCTCTTCCCTCCAACTTCTTCACTTGAAACCAAGGAACACGTGTCCTCAACTTCTTCCCAACTAAACTTTGTGATTATTGATATGGAAGATAAGCTGTGTGTAGCTACATTCTTTGTCTTTCCTTTTTGGATTATGTTTTTTGCTTTTTATCTTCTGTCTCTCTAAAATCCTGGAGAGCTTTTTACTACTGGGAGTTGTAAAATTTGCCTGAAGCAATGAAAATTTTATTTCTTGATGCAACAAGTTGCTATTCAATTGCAATATATTGCTAAAAGTGCAAATAAACATATGCACTCATATAGTATTGAAATGCAATAAAAGAAAGAATAGACCTGCATTTGAAGCAGGACAGTTGGTATATATTACTAAGATGTGTTGAGCCAGCAAAAATTCACTTAGGTGTAGATAAAGAAGGCAGAGGGAAAGAACCAGAGGCGTAAAAGGCCATTGGGGACATCGGAGAATCAAAATGCAAAGGGACGTTACCTCGGTTACCGCGTGTCATATAAAGAAACGCGCTGAAGTGTTTGCGTTGTATTTCTCATCTTCCAGATGAGGCAGAGCCTACAAATCATACCAAGTATGCATCTGTCATACTTCTCGAACTTTTTTTTTTATTACTGAGCACCGAGCACTCATAATCTTTCAGATATTAAGCTTGACTTTTTACTATCCAAGATAAAAGGCTAAGGCTAGAATATATATATAGAGAGTGGGGCAAAAGTTGCTATACAGTGTCCCATATATAGTGTCACTATACCATTTCAAAAAATCACGTTTACTAAACAGATGCAATAAAGATGTAACATTAACTGAACGATAATGTCATTTGGGATTATCTTTGTAAAAAAAAAAAAAAAAAAAAGGAGGTATTTCTGAGTTCTGAAAGTGCCTCAAAATGTCCTCCGTTCATATCAATACATTTGGCATGAGGCTCAGCACCAAAAAATCCCCAAAACTCACTTTGAACTCTGATGGGACTCTCAAAGACCTCCATACTTGTTGCTCCAGTGTCAATTGCGTAGCCTTTTCTCATGACAGTAAAACCAAATTATATGAAATTTTTTTTATGCTTCTCAAGTCTATCTGAAGTTAGGAGAGAAAAACAAAGTTTTTGCAATTTTGTAGAAGGGGATTCAACGGGGTGTACCAAAATGTCCCTAAACAAGTACACCTTTATAATATGCAATTGAAGCTATTTCCGTTTGAGTCTGATTCTGAGTCATAATCGCGAAAAAAATCTTAAGATTTTCTTTCCATTAATACTAACAGTGACCTGCATGTTTCGTTTTGGAAAATATTGCAGTTTGAAATGGTATAGTGACTTACGGGACACCCTGTACAGTTCTTGTATACTGAAAATAGCTGTTTTGCTTATTTGGTTCTCATTGTTTCAGAGTAATACTGGTAGTATTTCAAATTACAATGCACGACTATTTTTCTGTGTTATTTGTGTTTTTGTTGTAAACAACGGTCAATATGACGTTAGAAATCAAACCATGCCTATATTTAAAAATTGTATAGCGACTTTTGCCCCACTCTATATAGGGTGATTTAAAATACATAAAAACCCTAATGTTTTCTATGGGAGAAACACATCATAAATGCAAAAAAATGTACATTGGCTGTGCGATCGACATTGGACAGTTACAAGGTGTTGAGGTGCATGTCAAGTTTTTTCAGCACCTTTGCCTAAGTCATGCAATGCCCATTCAGAGGTGAATTAAAGGTGTGTAGAGGTGAATCATCCCACCTTAATGGTAATGATCCGTACTCGACCACCTCAGAAATCAATTGGCAAACGGTCGGATTATTTTGAGAATAGCTAACAGGCAAAACACCCAGGTCTGTACTCCAAATGGAGGCCTAGAAAAGTGAGTTTTAATTTGGTGATGGGGGCGCAACATGGCCCCCAACCCCCAGTTGCTAACTTCCTAACCACGGTTATTATAAAATCACCACCTTAATTTGATTGATCATAACTTTTCAAGGGACGGTTGGATGCAGCTGATACTTAATAGAGAGGTTCATAAATCTAAGACGCTCTTTCACATACCGCTAGATGGCACTGTAGTCAACGGCAGTCCCCCTATCTGCGTTCGATGACACTTTTTGGGTAGGAAAGAAAAAACAGGTCCATGAGCCTCTGCGCCAAATATCAATTGCATCTGAAAGCCCTTTCAAAAGATATGGTCAATGAGAATTGGATGGTAACTTGTAACCGTCCGACTTGGTTTGGTCATAATTTTTTGCTCAGATGTTGATTAGATGTGAAGAAACAATTTGTTTAGGTGTGCCTAAGAGCATCCTTTCGAAATATGTACTCATCATTAAAGTAGGTTAAAGGGGCAAAATCGGGCAAACTATCATACTTTCATTGAATTTTGAGATGATGGAGCTACAGACCATTACTGCATTTAAGGTATGATGATCCACCTGTAAACTTTGTAACGGGACAATGCATGGCTCAGGGAATTTTTTTTGGAAGAAAAAACAATCACCTCGACACCTTGTGTTTGTCCAATGTCAAGAGCTTATCTATCTCATCATTTTTGCTTGAATATACGAATATTACTTTCTCCCATAGGAAACTGTAGGGCTTTTTTTAATCGCCCTATATATATATCTATACAAACCCGCAATACTCGCGCAGTATACACCATGATTTCTATTAATAGATATGCTGCTTACTTATTAAAATATGAATATCTACTTTTCTCCTAAAGAACCCCTGATTATTTTCACCGCTGTATTAATATATACCAATTTCAATGGATTTAAGAAAGTTTCCATTCTTACGTTGTGTGACTACCGGCATGAGCACTGGGCGACATTTCGCAATGCGTCACCTAATGCGCCTTCAACTGCCAAAAAGCTCCACCAGTGACTACGTCAGAAAGAGGAATTGGGGGTAATGCCAGGCCCTGCTCGACCGAAGCTCATGAATAATGCGCGCAATGGGCGGGGCTTCCCAATGACGTCACAACGGTGTGTATAAAAGGAAACTTCACTGCCATCCTCCCTCACTCTGACTCCAACTGCCAAGGAAGGATGTCGGTAGCTTGTGTTTCCATACCTTCAGCGGATAGTTTTCCTGCACCATATGGAAATACTCAATCTTTGATTCTCCTATTGAAAGTTTTCCCATACCCTCTCTTTCTGATCTCCTACACCTTTATTTGCTTGGTTTCCGCTTTACTATCAACAGAAGCAGTGGGAAAACGTGCATCCTTCCATCTTGTAGCTCAACGTATCAGAACAGTAGAGCTAAGAAGCTTTCATTTTATGTCTTTCCCACAGAAGAGGAAGCAAAATCAAAATGGCTGAAAGCCTTGGGTTTATCTGCTGTACCCAAAACAGCATACGCCTGTTCACTTCATTTTGCAGACGATTGCTATCGTGGAAGATTTCTGGATCAGAAAAGGTACCTAGTAAGAGATTCTGTACCCATTCTCAAAGGAGGACATGAGCACACACATTCTTTAGAGTCAGTGAACCGTTCCGGTCAGACCATTCTATGTCCCCCAGGAATCGCCAAAGATAATAGTTGCACAAACATTGAAACCACAGTTCCAGCTTCTCGGCCCACTGCAAGTCCACATACTTCTGATAGGAAAATCAGTCCTGGAATCGATCAGTCAACTACAGCACTTGCTAGTGACTTTGTCAGAAGTTTCTTCGAAGACTGAAAGGGAAATACAAACTTCCGAGAAACTGAACATGAAAAGCAATGCTGCAAAGAGGTCCGGGTTCTTCGGAAGAAGCTCGAAAATGCTAGGGCGAAGTTACGGCAAAAGACACATCTGTACAATCATATGCTGAAGAGTAAGAACAAGATGATTCGGGAATTGAAACAGAAGTGCAGCAAAATGGATCCATCTGCTTTGAGGAAAATCTTCACTGAAACCCAGCTGAATGTCATCAAGGCTGGGAAATCACGCCCTGGAAAATGGTCAAGTCTTGACTATACCAGAGCAATCCCTCTGAAAATCATGTCTAGCAAAGGTTATGAATATGCGAGGCAAAATCTTGGGTTACCTTTGCCATCGTCATCCCGTTTGAGGATGTGGTCAAGTAATCTATCCAGCGAGCCTGGAATCTTGGTTGATATACTTCGATTAATGCAGTACCACGCTGAAGTCATGCCGGAAAAAGATCACATTTGTTGCTTGTCTTATGATGAGATGAAGATTGATTCCCAGATTTGCTACGATGCCAAGACAGATGCAATGTATGGACCTCACAATCAGTTGATGATGGTCATGGCAAGAGGGATCTTTCAGAGCTGGAAGCAGCCAATTTATTTTCAGTTTGATGTAATGATGACCAAAGATGACCTATCTTTTCGAGATGTATTCCCAGTGCTACATTCTGACATCACGCCTGAATCAAGATTGCCTAGAAAACTTTTTCAGCCAAATCAGAGCAGCAGGCAGGTTTGATACATGCCCCACACCCATATCAGCCAAATTCAGAATAAGGTCCTTGCTTCTGAGCGCTGGCCAGAGTCTGCATCTACCAAGGTATTGCAATGTTCAAGGCGATGATGCAAGTCTCCTGATTAACATTCGCTCAGACGAGTTGTCTTCGCATGCAGTGGAAGAACAGAATAACCCAGAAACATGCCTGAAGGCGGAAGAAAATGAGCAATCCTTTCGGGAAGGTATACCAGCTTCTGACCTGCCAGATCCCATAGGGGAATTGAAACAAGAGGATCAAGCGTGCAAGTATGTGGCAGGATATGTAGCATTCAAACTTGCCGCGAAAGTTCCAGGTTTAGGCTCTTGTCCAGTTCACGACCCAGAAAGTAATTCCTGGATTCAAAGAATCAGTTGTGGTGGCCTGATGGAACCCTCCCCAACATGGCTTAGGAATGCCACGATTTTGGAACAGGAGTTTTCGGCACACCATGGGGATGATATTCGGAGAGGGAAAAACGTGATCAACGATTTAACATCTGAATTGGAGAAGTACCCAGAAATGTCCAAGGAAGTCATTCTTTGCTTTATTCGGACAAGGACCTTCATCAGGATGAAGAATTTGAATAGGGAGAATGCTGCAAGAACTGCAAGAAAGCGAGAGCAGTGGCATATTTAAAAAATGAAGATATTCCTAGCATAGCGTCAAGAGGATGTCGCCATCGCGTCCAATCTATCGGGAAAGCCCTTCCTGCGATGACGTCACAACGGTGTGATGACTAAGCCCCGCCCCCCTCTTTAATGAGGATGTCTGTCGAGCAGGGCCTGGGGTAATGCCCAATTTCGAAAAAATAGTCAATATAAAATCTTTATTATGAGGGATTAGGGGTGGTAGGGAGAATCTTAGCTTCTCCCACTACCCCCCACCCCACCCCAGGGCATACAGGATGCCCTATCCCACGTAAGGATTTTTCCTGAACTCAGCACTCAGTTACTTGTGTACCACGTCTCAGCTTTCTATATCTGCGCTATTCGCTGGAGCGAAATAATTTATTGGAATATATTTCCTCCAGGAAGAAAGTGCTCCCTCGCCTCAAAAGTATTGATAGTATTTTTCTCTAACTCAGCACCTGAACGACTACTTCTGTACCAAGTTACAGATTTGTGTATCTAGAACATGGTTAGAATTAGCGTCAGTCACGATCGTTTCACTACATTAGATTATGAAAACATCACATTGGCACTTTAAGAAAACCAGTATCGTCACCCTTCCATGCTTCGCTTGACCAAGATGATTTTTTGATGGTTTTGATGACTTCGAAATGGTAGCCCACAATCTGTATACACTCCTATCCTCAACTGTTATACGCAAACACTATTTGTCAAGTTTCATTTGCTAGTATAACGGGTGAGCAAAAAAAGCGCGCCGCTCTTTGAAACTTTAGGCGTTTGATTAACGTAATATATTTTTGCCAATTACTTCAATCTTTTCCTCTGAACATTTCAAAAATTTAGTTCATTTTGGTCGAGCCATTTTTCCACCGCGATTTTACGAAAGCAACTCGAAATTTTATTTTTGCGCCTTCTTATTGTGTGGCACTATATTTCACATGAAACGATGGATGACCGTGCCTCCTTTTGCCTGACACTGCTAGCAGTCTCTTCCTCCATTGCAGAATCGACTTCCGTTTAACCCTTCAAGCCGGTCACATAAAAGGGGAGAACATTTCCAGCGGCTATTATATATTTTTTGCAGCTTCGAGCGACAACTTTACCTCCTGAGCAAATTTTACTTCAATTACTTCAGATGATTTAAATAAAATATTTATGCATCGTGTACACACACTGGCCAAAATAATAGGAAGCCCCAGCCATGTATAGGATGTCCCAATTAACATTCCGAGATTTTTATATTTTTTCTTAAAATTCGCCGTTTATTAGGAATTTTTGAAATGTTTACCATATGTGTGGAGTATGTCAATAAGTTTTCTGCTGGAAATTTTCAGTCGATTCCGTGCAGTGGTCTCGAGATACGAGGTACAACTAAAACGGTAAAGTATAGCAATATTGATGCTTTACTTTAAACAGGATGCTCAAATGTGGGGTCATCTCCCAAAATCGCCATGCAGAAGTTGACGTAAGATAATACCGTATCCCCTATACGTTATGCTTTGTCATCTGCAACGTGTTTCTGAACTTGCGATGCCTCGCTTCACGACTCATAAAAAAGAAGACTGTGTCCCAGTACAAGCAATTCAACATTCAATTCCATTAATAATTCAATGAACAGCCGCATTAAGCACTTTGGAAACCGTGGAAGCCTTATCGAAATCGCAGTGATTAATGAGCAAGACGATTCTATATTGATCGGTATGGTTTTCCCTTATTCCCTTACATGTCCCAATTGTTCGATTCGGGAAACATACCTTCTGCCTTTCAGAACTGCGCATAATCGCTCGACTCTGGCTGTATCTCAAGAACTGTCGTACCAAATCGACCAAAACTTAGCTGCAGAAAACTTATACACTTAACATCTTAAGAAAATGCAAGCAATATCTGATCATACGATCATCGATCAAATATGACGAAATATTAAAATCCCGAAATGTTAATTGGGACACCAAGTACTTGGTTGCGTGTTTATTATTTTGGCCCCTGAGTATATTCATGACCACACTGTACATCACTGTCACGTCTTACCCGAGCAGTAGATAAACCATTGTGGACGTCACAGTGACGTCGAACCCGCCTGAAGGGTTAACGTCATTAGACACCAAAACCCAGGCTCGAGTGATAGCTTGCTTGAGAGGATCCCAAGAGGAAAACTTTTCACGCCGATTCCTGTGCGTGGCCTCCGGCAGGATCGTTCAGATGGAATAGTCGAGCGGGTTGCATTCTGGGGGATTCGGGGGTCATACGGTGTGTTTGATTAACTCGGGGGTATTTTGTGCTAGGATATGCTGTGTTGATCGGCTTCAATGGGATGGGGCATTGTCATTGAGGAAAATGTCATAATTTGGGTGCAATGACCTGCAGGTTGAAAGAAATTTATTTATCGAGTACTTCGATGTAAACGGGTGCGTTCACCTTCGTACGCTTTGAGTCGTCGAAGAGGTCGGTCTCTCCACTCCCAACTAGGCGTACCATAACTTTTTCGGGAGAACTTCGACTTGTGATGGCAAAGTCGATCGGAGGAAGTCACGTTTCTTCCCTACTCCGAGCACCCTATCGTTTTGGTGGTTCGTGGGGACTTCATGCGCCGTTTTTCCTTACATTTGCTCCCACTTAGCATCTGACCAAAGATTAGCACATCTGTTTCATGAGCCAATGAAAAAATCTGTCAGCTCAGCTGAAACCAACTAAATCTGCCAGTAGTTTATTTTGGAAAGGAAATCCACTGACTGGGGTTCGATCCTTGTTCTCAATTCTTTCCCTCGTGTGGTCTTTCCATACATTCACCTATTCTGGTAACACCTTCAAATATTCCATCCTCTCTTTTTCATCGAGGTAGAATTCTACAAAAATTGAAAAATTACCCTAACAATGGAATTTCCCAGTCTTAACTCTTTTGCTCTGTGCCGTAATGATTAATTAGTGATTAAATCAACAACAGCAGTCACGCCTGCTGCTGATACAGTAGCGAAATAGTGATTAGTGAAATGCCTCCGAAACAACTATTGAGGAGAATACCTTTAAAAAATTCAAGCAAATTTAATAGATCCTTTTTTGCATGCCTCTGATCTCATGATCTCTATTCTCTGATCCTGTCACCGTACTCCTGGTATATTCCACTTGTTATCCGCTAATACGATTCAGAGAGTACACGCTAAACGCAGACGATAAAAGCCAAATCTCATGTAAATGTAAAACAGGATCATAAAAAATGGAATTTAATGGATTCTCCGTCTGCATTGCATGCTGTAACAAGGTTGTTGCTTTTTAATTAATTCTTCAATCCTTTGAAATTTAAGTGGGTTTTTTCTTAGTTAACCAACATCTCCCTTGCCCGTCGTTCACAGTAATAAAAATACACCGCATACTGAATTTACCATTTTAATTAAAGTTATTTAGGAAATATGCGAAATGGTGGTTATATTCCTCCTCGTCACCATATCGAAAGGGGGAAAGAAGACCACGATATTTTCCAAAATAGGATTTATTCCTCCGGTCTCCATTATCCTTGCTATGAAAATCCATTCGATTTTACTCATGAAGGAGTCAAAGGATAGTTCACGAGAACAAAGAAAACTTTATATCCTGACACCGCTATACTTGCTCCCTTCGCCCACGGTTACATCGTACTCATCTGTAAAGCAATGCATTTTCGATCTCATCAACGATATCATTCCATTCCAGTCTGAGACCGTCATGTAAAGACCACGGTCGCATTGTGGACAGATATAAAGATAAACGTATTAATATTACGCATCCCGCGATAATATTGGTAGAATGAAATCTTGCAGATTGTCAGATTTCAACGATTGCGCTCTGAGAGGATCCGATCTCTCGGATTGCACCTAATTTAGTTCTCTCTTTTTTGGAGATGACAGACGGCGTGGCCCACAATATCCTCAACCGGGGAAAGCAAGATTCTTGATGCCGTCGAAGCGTGATTGCTGAAACCGTTCTCTGTGGTCTTATTCGATCCATTTAATTCATATTGACTATTCTCTGCCGATTCCGATGTGATCCATTTTTTTTTGGTCTCTCTATTGATAACAATGCGGACGTAGCCTCAAATATGAAGAATTAGCTTACCATTTCGACGCCTCTGTTGTCCACTCCTCTTTCATCTCCCCAGTTCCTTCGGTCTGAATCGAAAGGCTCTCTGCTGGAGCTCCGCAATTGTAGGGTTCTTTCCTGATTTCTTTTTTGCCTGGAACCCCCAAGTGCAAAACATGTTTTGGAGGCATGAATACGATGTAGGTGACTTTGCATGAAAACAAGCTACGGAAAGCAGAATCCAAATCAGAAGCAAATGTAAAAGCTGTCTAGTGGAAGATGAAGGTAAGTGCCATTGCCATGTCCCGAAGAAAGCAAATAAAGTATGAATAGAGGATGAGCGGTGGACAGTGGAAATCAAAACAAACGCCTTACTCGTTTATATAGCCGTGGGATGTTTTCTTCCGGTTCCTGGAAAGCATGGAGAAGCGTTATGTCGACCCGACAGAGAACTCGCGTAATGGATGGAAAAGTACGTTTGGAAAATCTCTTGCATACGCAGTATGTGCATGACCTCCAAAGCCCTCCCTCCATACCCACCACTCAATCCCAACACACGTACATTCCTACCCAGAGGAAATGAGTCTCACCGGTTGATGCAGAAGGCAGAGAAGACTATAGTGATGAAAATAATTCCTCCGAGGACCCCTGCCACAATATACAGGGACAAGCGAGAATCTGCACACAGATTTGGAAATAACATGAGATCACTTTCCGTGTGGTCCTAGTATTGTGAATCTCAAGCATTTTCCCAATTAAAATAAATTAAGTCTGCTCAAGTTAATAAGTACCGTAGTGAATTTATTTTTGAAGGAATCTTTTAAATTCCTGTTGCTATGTACGTAGCTTATTACTTTCTCACCAATTTTTTCATGTTTCTGTTCAATTTTTCGCTCTGAAGGGGGAGGACAATGCAAAACGCATGAAACAAGATCGGGTAAGGATCTTAAATAAACAGGGTAAGTTGTAAGTAACCCAGCAGAGTTTGAATCCTCATAACTCTGGAAGTAGAAAAGGTATTAAGGAAAGATGCATATTACAAATGGAGGAACTTTTCATCTATAAAGCATTTCTACTTCAAAATTGTATAGATTCGAAATTTGCTCTGTCGAACGAGACGAAGGCGAGAGCCCCAAACAAGATGGAGCAATCGAGCATTCTGAAGTCATTTTGCCACCATGTTCAAAAATACCGCAAAAAAATCCAGCTAGCCTATCGTTATCATCGTCGAGGCCTGAATCAATCTGGTGCTATAACACCAGATAACCTAAGGTCTCTCAGATCACCAAGTTCTGACACTCTAAGTCCATGTGAAATTCATAGATAGACTCGACTTCTGGTGCCTTCGGTGAACAGCAGCCATCACATCACACAAGTATCCGATCGATGATTGCCAAGCATTAAGTTATGGACAGTGTCTTAGACTTTGATGCGCAAAGGTCAGGACGCCTAAAACCTGCTCGCACTTAAAAGACGAGAGAGGCTTTTACAGCAACTGTTCCACGAAATCCCCAGAATTCGAGTCGCAGACTTTCACAAGGATTTGCAGTCTCTCAGGGATCTACGACCCTTCAGACTAAGGGACGTAAGTTATAAGCCTTACCACCCGATACTAGTTCAGGCATAATTCGACGATGATGAGAAGTGGCTAGGTGTGATTTGTTGAACATGTATGAACACAGTTCAGAAATGTGTCACGAGTGGTCAATGACTTCGCAAGCTTGATCTCTTCATCTCGTCAGACAAAGTAAGTTTCACATTTTAAAATGTTTTATGCATCTGCTTTACAGCATAACATTTGCCCTATGAGATGATATCTCAGTCGCGCCTTTTCTATAACCGGAGTTTTCAGGCTTCTAACTTCGTGAGTTACATATGATTCACCTTGTACGCCGAAAATGGGCTAATGCTTTCCCCAGCTTGGAGGAGGGTCCCCAGACCCTTCTTCCAGCTTTTAGCGGGAAAAGAAGAAAAATTTGCCAAATATTCTTTTCATTGGAGAACCAACGGTTGCATCATTTCAAAATGGCTACGTGCATAGAAGCTTTCGAAAAAAATTTGTCAGCGAGTCAATGAGATTTAAAGGACGGGGGACTCAGGAAGATTCCACCATGGCTTTTATTGATGCGTCCGATGAACCGAAGAGAAAAATTGTTTCAAATTCTCCCTTAGCATTTGGCCCTCGAAAGCCACCGAAAGACGTCATATGTTAAGGGTCTATTCTTTCTCGTGCCAAGCACGGTGATTCCTCCTCTCTTCTCGAATAAAGCCCATCGTGATGGAGAGCAAGAGGTTAGCTACACACTTTCGCGTCGGATATATTCCATTATGTATTAAACCGAAGTATTTGGAGTTCGTGGGATGAGTTTCAAATCTCCACGGCCCATATGCACAGAAAAAAGAGAAGGTAAAAAAAATAACTATGAAAAAAATCGACTTCCACAGAAGACCGAAGCGACCTCGAGTCAAATCTTCGAGTGAGGATGCATTTGCAAGCACTTGGTCGCCCACGGATTCCCAAATAAGAAGCCAAAAGGGCAGGCCTACCGCATGCAATTGCTTACATCTTTTCTCCCCACTTTATATTAGCTGTCAGCACCACCTATTGTGAGCTGCAGAAGCAGATAGTTGGTCCAGTAGACCGAAAACGAGTGAATTGTCTTTCTCAGGAAAACGTAGCCGACGTAAAGGGCTCAGGTCACCCCTTTCAGAAGTTGACAGAAAGCGAGGAGAAGGAAATCGAGACTTCTCTGAGGAAGGGCATGCATCTGACTTTTAGTTGCTTATATAATTAAAATATACAGGGTGATTTTTTATTCATGGGACCATTATAATATTTATCATCTTGGAACAAATAGAGTTAGATGCAGGAAATTTCACATTAAGAATCCATAAACATGGGAAAGTTATACTCTTTGAAAAAAAAAAACAAGTTCAATGTGTCCTCTGTCAATCAACAGTCGTAGGGGTGTGGTGAAATTCTGCACAACTGCCTGCAGAATATCCCGGGAAATGGAGTAGACTTCACGTTCTGTGGCCACATTCAAGTCTCCAAACGTGCATGGATTTAACCATCACTCGAAGATTTCGTCCTTTAAGTATCCCCAGAGGAAATAGCCACAAAGATTGAGATTGGGGGGAAATGGTGGCCATACTAATCCACCGCTGTGGATATCAGGAAATCTGCTAGACAGCATTCTGGTACCGTAGTTCTCGTACAGGAAGTCTAACACAACGTTCGTTGTGTTGACAGGCCATGATCTCAATCCATGTGACTATTTTCTCTGGGGATACCTAAAGGACAAAGTTTTCGAGTCAAGGTTAAATCCATGCACATTTAAAGACCTGTAGGCGGCCACAGAACGTGAAGTTATTCCATTTCCCTGGATACCCTGCAGGCAGTTGTGCAGAATTACACCACACCCCTACGACATGTAATAGCGTGCTGAGGAGGGCACATCGAACTTTTTTTTTTTCATAGAGTATAACTTTCTCGTGTTTATGGATTCTTGATGCAAAATTTCAGACATCTAACTCTATTTATTCCAATATGATAAATATTTATAATGGTCTCATGAATAAAAAATCACCCTGTAAGTTATTTTCAGGTTTTAATCAAATTCAACTTGAGTATAAATTGCATGACGATCCTCCAAGATAGTGGCTATCCTCATTTTTGCTCTGAATTGAGAAAATACTTAATACATTGATAAAGTAATTTTATAAAAACTGGTAATCAGTTACCTTCCAGTTCCTGCTGGTGGGAGTCGATCTCTCTTTCGCAGCGAAGGCCCAAGTACCCCTCTGGACACCTGTCGGAAGGACAAACACTCCACATTCTCCTCTGCTCGTCCGAGAACGAGGTTTCACACGAAACAAATACGAACCAGCATCCCTTGTTAGTGCAGTTCCCACCATTTTCGCAAGTATGGTTGCCGATGGAACAAAGGAATCTGCACCGACCATCGAGGAAATCGAGTACGTAGTGTTCCTCACAGAGACACGCGTAGCTGCCAGGTTGGTTGATACATTTCACTGAGGCTTCTCCGTCTTCTCCCTCACGATAAGCGCAAGTCCGTTCCACGCCACACTCGTCTATGTCTGAAATTTCCCACAGTATTATTCATATGTATGTAAGGCTAAGCGCCGACTGGATTGCGAAGTTACCGGTACAGAGATATTGGGTGAATTGCATAAAATCGACTTTAGCGTAATGCCAGCTTCAAACCTCCTCCATTAGCAGTGGATTTAAAGCTACTTTAGAGGAGATTTTAAATATGGATTACATGCATTTTTCTAAGTTTAATGTAGCATTAAATCCCGCATTAGTTTAATGCTACGATGACCCTACTTTCAACCTTTATTTAGCATTGAGGAGGACCATACCGCTGACTCGACACACTTCCTTACTGCTTCACGGATGTCCACGGACGGTATTTTTTCAATATTATTTATTTATTTATTTTTCGATGGAAGTTGTTTGACATACATTTGTTTTTCAAACAAACAAATCAATTGAATCATAAAACCCTATCGAATTATCTTTCTTTTGACACAAAACTATTGATTTTGACCAAAAACCTGGTCACGTAACGCAATTCTTCCTTGGTGCAATCGAGACCCTTAGCTGTCATTTTTCATAACTGTGGGAGACACACGAGATAGCAGCAAAACCAAAGATCACCGTTTTCACGGCGCAGATATTCTAACAAGCAGTACTTGTACGAATTGCGTTGCTAGTTACGAGTTGTTCGTATATTTCCTACTTTTTAATCGCAGACGTCCTGTTACATTTTGACTCATCCTCGTACTTCTGTGGGCATTGAATTAAAAAATTTCCAATTTCGAACGTTGCCGAGCGAACGAAATTTTTGCGGATCCCAGGTGTGCATTATCGAAGTCGTTAATGCAAATTAGGGTGCTAATGTGAGTTAACTAATGCAACTTTAAATTTTATCCAAAGCCGAACTTTAAACTTCCATTAGTCAATACAGCTTTAGGTTAATGCTGGCATTATTTTATTCGGTCCACCCCTGAACTTTAAGACAATAAACTGCTCGCCGATTCGCCATTTCTTCGCGGTATTCCATCGAGTTTTGGTCGAATTTTTGTTGCGAGAAAACAGAAAAAATCGCTTATAGGAGTTGCGCAAGACAGTTCCAGGTTGTCCAAGTTCCAACAGACAAGAGGCAGAGTCGAACTTTCCCTACTTCAATAGTCATAGGACCATTTGAAAACAGTAAATTATTGTCCAAACACGATCATCCTTTCCCAAAAACGCGTAAGAGTGAATTTTCACGCAAAGTATCATTTTATCTCTCTGGTAAAACTTTATCTCCCGATTCTTTTTTCCACGTATCGCATACTTGCGTGTTGCATCCTTTTTTATATAAAGAATTGAGATTGTCGGTTCTTGCCTGCACAGAATTCCTCTTCGGAAATACCGGGTTGGGGGATGACCTCGTATCCAGTCTTGCATTTGCACTGGAATGCACCGGAGTAACTAGAGTTCGTGTCTTTCTTGCACTCTTGACCCTCGGCAGAACAGACTTCCTTCCCGAACTTAGCGCACCCATCCAAATCTGCGAAAGTACATCAACATCGAAGAAGGGAACGCTGGAGAGTGGAAACACTCGACCGAATCACTCACTTGTGTCTACTCGAAGTCCTGGGTTTTTGTTGATGCACCAACCGTTTTTCAGGTATCTGCATCCATTCTCCTCTCCCGGATTGGGGTCATATATGGCCTGATTGAGGGTATTCGAGAACGTCTGCGAATCCGAGGCATCGGTCCCGGTCACTATGGATATTTCCACCTGGACATCAATCTCCACTTGCCGCCCCATACTTCCAGATTTCCCGCATTTCACTTCTTCCAGACTCAATATAGAGTCATGCATCGATCCCGCCTCCGCCAACAGAGGTCCTAACTTCAAGCACCATTTCACATGCACTCGTTTCGTGTCTCGTTCAAGTACAGGTCTGAGCATTTCCTGAGATGAACTCACCTGATCAAAGAGTTTGGATCTGAAATCGTACAAATCTTTGCTCTCTGCGTCGCATATCTTCTCGGATGATTGCCATAGAAGAGGCATCGTCATGGCATATACGTGCATGTTCAGATCATAAGCTGGTGGAACGAATGCCATTGGAAGAGGTAGCCAGTGACATAGAGTAAGGGGAAAGTGGTGAGAAGACGGCCTTACCCTTCTGGCAGAATCCGCTCTTGTTATTAAATGCGTAACTGGGTTCGCAACGGCACTCGTAATACGGATGATAAGGAAGCAGGGCGCACACACCTCGCATCTCCATACATTTATCCCGTGCTTCAGCCTCCGCACAATTGTTATTCCCTGTGTGGGAGGAAGTCAGTCTGGCGTGATTCTCTCTTCTTACAGTCTGTCCAAAAGGTTTTCATTCTCTTTCTGAACTTCATAAAGTTCATCTAAAAATGTAGGTTAATAATTGATGTTTCGTCCAGCATAACACCGTCATAAGATCGTCAAGCAGTCCTAGCGTCATTCAGACTTGGCGGTCTCATGCAAGTAGTACTATGTACTTCGTCTATATGTACGTAAGTCAGTCCGTATGTAAGTACGATCCAGAGGGGAAGCCCTCAGATGTGACGGGACGAGTGTAGTTGCATGTCAGTGACAGCCAGTTTTGGCGAATTAGCACTTCCCTTGGAATCTTCGTTTTTCCGTCGACCTTATAGCAATGCGAACATTCTAGATGTCATTACCTCCACCTCAAGTTCCTCTTTGAATACAAGCGAGTGTATTCCAAAGGATATATTTTTGGTTCGAAAACACTTAGCTGACCTCTCCGAGAGGTGAATGAATGGTATCTTTCAGGCAGTGATCAAAAGGACAAGAAGTCATCATCTCAGTTTCCCCCAGTAACAATGAATACAACTTAGTTGAGAGACGATTCTTTACAAGTACCTTAGGGAACACTGTAATTCTACTCCCTCGATGCCTAATACGAGACAACGATCCCCACCTTGAATGATCTCAAAGCTATAAGCACTTGTAGCAGCTTATTATAGCGTCGGGTGTCAGGATGACACCTAACCCGACACCTTAGGCTCAACAATGAAAGTGGGTGGAATCAGGTTCTAAACCTCATCTACCTTACTAATCAGCGTAAGAGTCTGTGTGTCCATGGCCGCTTCTCCTCCAAGATGGTTTGATCTCTGACCCTGAAACTTTAAACATAGGCTTCCTTGGGGTGGGACATCAGGACGACAGAGTTTGGTGGCCCTGCCTCCGATGGGCCGCTGGGCCACCTTGGGTCACCAGGGTCATTTTTCATCAAAATACCTCCTTCATTGTGTGTGGGAGTTACTAAATCCCCAGGGCTTCCTGGTCAAGTTCATTTTTCTAAGTGACCTTTCCCCTTTGAAAAATTAGAGGTCAAAGGTCAACATTTCGGAGTCATTTTCCCAGCCAAGCCTTGCACTCCGAGTTAGATCCAGAGGATCTGGGCTTCGACTAGTCTATACTGATCATGGACTTGCTTTGTTACCATCGCAGGTAATGATTATAGCTAAAGTCCATCGCAGACCCTGAAATAGGTGCTGGATCACCAACAGGAGCTTGGCCATCGGCAAAATGGAAGAGGCTCCCTCATTAGGTTTTACAACCCTTCAACTGTTACATTTGAAGCGCTTAGCCATGTATTCTCACAATGTCACTCGAAGACATACGGACTCATTGTCATTACTCTGAACAAAATGTGGCACTTGAAGTTAGGCTAGTAGAAGGGTGAAATGTGACAAGGATCTAGGTAGAACACATTTGTAGACTCAGCCAACGGAGGTCGGTTCTTAGTCTTTGAATGGCCTTTCACGATGCCACGCTCGAAAAGGTCCTTTGGAATGAACTCCCCACTCACTCCCACTTCTGCTTTAACAGAAGCAACAGCTTATCGGTGCAGAAAATCTTTTTGTCTTTACCCTTTTCTCTAGACCTGGAGCATTTCATATAACAAAGAGGGAGAATTCCCAAAGATGAAGAGATGGAAAAAAGTGAAGTGATCGCGCCGAAGAATATGGGACTGTCAGCCCGGAGGGGAAAACAGGAAACAACACGGCACACTCCACTGCCTGATTGCTCGCCAGACGTCATCAACTGACCCAAACGTCATAAGAGACAAGGTGAAAGCACCTACTTTGGATAACATTTTGGATCTCCACCGATTTCCAGGCATCTCTTATTAATTCATTCTTAAAGGGAATCCATCTTATCATCAAGATTTTCAATGATTGACCTGCCTGACCAGGTTACTCATACTGGACAACCCTGACCAGTTTTCTGTCGTTTGCTCGTGCGAAGGTCATGGTGTTGTATAGAACCACCCCACTAAATTATTAACCTGGAAACCTTGCAATATAATGATAATGCCTGAGCTTTAGTCGAAGTGTAATTAGAGGTTTTAAACCATGAGAATGGTTTTTAAATGCTTCAAGAGGGAAGTTCCCATCCTTATTGGAACAAAAGTTACGAAGTTATTGGAACAAAAGTTACTTTTTGCTCACCCTCTGTAATTGCTCACTATCAATGTTTTGGTGACTCATATACTAAAGGCGAAAAAGAATCAATTCCATTCACGATTGCGCAGAGTGCACAGATCGTGCGGACTCGTGACGTCAACAACGTCGACTGAAAGATGAGTCAAAATTATAAGGATAAAAGGTTGACATGAAGGATTGAGAGAGACAAACGTTGACAGTCGTATCCATCGCCTGAGAAACCCGGCTCCTTGCAGCAACATCCGAAGCCTCCAGGAGTATTCCTGCATTCCGCGTTCTGGCTGCAATTGTGACGATTTTCTTCACATTCGTCAATATCTATGGGGGAGATGAGAGTAAATGAGTAAATTATCCATTCGTTAATGAACAGTAGAAAAGATTAAGAGAGGAAAACGCGAGTGCTTCGGCTTGTTCTTTTTTTATTTTCGGTTCGAAGAGCACTTTTAACACTGGGCATTCCTTTCCTTCACCGTTTTCTTTCCCTTCTCTCCACGCTCTTCTTCCTTGGCTACAGATCAAGCCAATGACTAACGCTCACATTTTTCTCACAAAGCCTCTTATACTTTTTGAAGCATTTGGATAATAGACGAGATACCTCTGCAGGGAATGACTCCAGGAAGAGGGGAATGGAACCCGATCTCACATTCGCACCCTTTCGTTGCAGTGCAATTCGCGTTCTCGCCGCATTTCAGCTCATCACATAATGCGGACTCTAAAAAATAAAAAAAGGCTTTGACATGTGATAGCACTGCATAAGTGAACGAATGGATGTGAAGAGGGTCCGGTCTCACGAGAGCAAGTTCCATTTTGAAGATGTGATCCCTTGTAGCAGGCGCACGTTTCGTCGTTCGCGGTCGAGTTCTTCTTCGGCCGATAACAAACTCCATGCCCGCAATCCTTCTCACAACGATGGCCTTCATTCACTATTTCCACAAGACAAGCAAATCCATTGCATCTGTTGTGCGACATCAAGGTTTTGTTTTTGAATGTTTCTTGTATCTTTGCGTCGGAGAAGCTCGGATTTTTGACAGGTAGTGGAGTACGATTGCACCTACATTTCCTTTTACTCTATTGATATTGAACGACTTTTCCCATCAATCCCGTCAAATAGGGAACGACCCTTATTCAATATTATTTTTAAGTGAAATATCTTATCCTCACACAATGCTCTTGCGGACCCTGCTGAGAAAACCTCACAATAAACTATAAATAAATGATTTATCATGAGATCTCACAAGCTTCTCATGAGATCTGCCGAATTTCTCATGAGGATTGTGAGGTTCCTCATTAGGCTACGAAACGTCTTCATGAGGATTATAATTATGCTATGAGGCCTCATTAGGTCTCATAACTTAATCATCAAGGTCTCACAATTTTCTCGTGAGAAAGTTGTGAGACCTCATGAAACATCTATTGGAGAACCTCAATAGGATCTCGTGAGGTTTCTTTCAGAAGGGCAGTTACGGATGAACTCCTTTTTACTTTAAGTAATACTTCTCTAACCAACTCATACATTTTCCACGACCACTCTCAATAGAGAGCAGCCACATGAAAAGTTTAAAAGTTTGAATGCTTTGAGTGAAATTCTTCCAGTTGCTTGCAGCTTCCTTGCACCTGCTTCTTCTGCCCCCGCAGGCGTAGATTACATGGCATATATCCATCTATTATACCGATTATTACAATTGAAATATTGAGAAAGTAATATTGGGAAGTGACAGACCGACACAGGAATTGCCTTTATCAGTAAAGGCTTCCGGATGAGGACAGGAACAATCAAAGGTGCCATTCAGGAGATTGATGCACGTGGAGGCAAATTGACAGTCGTCCACTCGCGCTTCGCACTCGTCAACGTCTGCTTGGAAAGAGAATACGTGACAAAAAAGGAGTTCCCACAGAGGAATAAAGGAGAAGAAAACGAGTTGGTTTTCTCACTCAAGCAAGTATCATTGACGAAGTAGTATCCAGATGCCTCGTCGCACGTGCACGTGTAGTTCCCCATCTCGTTGTTACATTTCTCGCCCTCGCCACACGATTCCTCCAATTCGCACTCGTTATAATCTGCGTGATGAACATGACCACGGAGTCCCCATCCCTTCACGATTCCACTCATCTGTCCAGATGCAGAATACCTTTAACCAACCGTACCCTGACAAGTGCCGTTGACCAATTCGAATCCATTGGGGCAAATGCATTCCTCAGTCCAGGGAACGCACTGGAAATTCTCCAAACAATGGAAGGGGTTCCAACACGGATCCGCACCTATGAAGACATTTCCCATAGAAGATGCATCGAGAGAAGGAAAAGAGAACAATCTTAAGGCTCGGGGAGAGAACTGACTTTCGCATTCATCCTGGATGATGATTTCGTTATCAAAGCATTCACATTTTGCATGCGTGCAGTTGAATGTGCAGTTTCTGCCTTCACTAGTGCAGTTCTTGCAAAGTTCTTGCTCCATGACACATTCGCAATTCGGACCGGTGAAGGGAGGTAAACAATAGCAGAGATACCTATTCCGGGTTCGCCAGCAACTCCCTCCGTTCATACAAGGGTTCGGATTGCAAGGGTCTGGTTCATCTACAAATAGCCATACATGAAGCGCTCCAATTATAATTTAATTCCCTATAATGATGATAATATTAATAATAACGACAATAATAATCAGGAAGCCTGAAAATTGGAATGTGGTTCATCCCCCCTTCCTGCTTTGCCCCTTTGCCGGTACGCCTGGTAACTCCTGAAATAATTATGATAATAATAAATAATTATACATTATAATTATATAATTATATAATTAAATAATAATTTGTTAATCGGAACAGAAGGTACTGTATAAAGCATAATGACAGCATGTACGAAGGCCCCTGCACAAGGTTGGAGGTCCCAATTTGAGACTGATCCTATTCTTGTACATGCTGGATTGAACAAGACGGAACAATGGGTGACATGCACCGAATCCGTTTAAGCTAAACTAATCTGATCTCACAATGGTTCCCTACGGGAATCAGTTTAACCGAGATAAACTTATTCCCATAGACGCCAATTATGAAAACGAATCAGTTTAAAGTTAAACGGATCTGGTGCATGTCACCCAATATGTCGTAGGGTAAGCCTGACACAAAACGGTACAATGGAGAACATAAGCGCCGAAAAAGAAAGGCATAAATTAATTTCAATTCCAGCATCGAGCGGAGCTGATTATTATGTACTGTATAGGTATAGGACGTGTATTGCATATGCTACAGGTATAGGATGGGCAGAGATGTAAGGAGAGAAGTGGAGCTTGACAAAAGGGAGAGCGTTTCAATGGAGTGTTTCAATCAATATTACTTGTCTTCTTTTTTTTTTTTACTTTTGAGTATTGCAAAGCTGTGTATTAAGTTGCTTTCTGAACTTTTGACGATTTGGCGATTGTCATAAATTGAATTCCAAATCTTTTCACCCTGTAATGGAATGTATTGCACGCTGAAAGCTGAATGTGGTTCCTGAAGGCATGCACAGTTTTCCTTTTGTTAAGAAGTGAGTTTCGTGTTGACGATATTGAGGTACAATGTGTGTGAAGAGTTCTGAACCCATGTATACGGTTTCTAAAAATGCCAAATTTACTAAATCGCATCGATTTGAATTTTGAAAGGGGGTGCAAATGAAGATGAGGTGCATATACTATTCTTGTGCATTTTTAAATTCGTTAATTATTCAAGTTTGATCTAGAAGGTTAGGGGCAGAGGAGACTGCATTATAAAGGGAGATGATAGGTCTTATGAGGTAGAATTAGGGCCTTTGCTACAATCTAAGGCGATTCATCCATATTCAACTCTATTTCTACTTGTTAAATATAGAAATTGAGTTGGATATGTATATGAGTATCCACTTTGACTTCGCCTTTTTAGGATTGCCACATAGTGGTCCTCGTAGGATAGATTTTAATCATGCGTGAACTTCAGGAAGTGGTTAGATAGGTTCAGAGTTAAGTGTTAGGCCATGGAAGTCTTTTACAGCTGATGTGGCAAATCTGTTCGAGTGGCCGGAAGAAGAGAGTCTACACTAATTAAAAGTTATTTCATGCAACTTCGGAGATTGTGTAGTTCACTTTGGAATGCATTTAGGGCTCCTGTTGGGTTACAGTGGGAGAAGTAAATAGCTGCATCATCGACGTACGTGAACATTTTAGTAGATAGGAAACTAAGGTCATTCATTGGCGTAGATGATAAAAAGCGGGGGGCTCAGGGTTGACCCTTGGGACGCTAATGCTGAGGCTGGGGAATGGGTAGGGATTGGCCTTGTGACCTGAGTCTTGGGTAATTTCTCTCATTCGTCAGAGGTAAGAGTAGGATCAAATCAGGAGGAGGAGAGAGAGAGTTAGTGATATCAAGAGGCGATTTCGCCCATTTCGATATCACGTGTCGAGGTCGAGCGTTCCTTAATTTTAGGGTAGGCCTAACCCTCTTAAAGCTAAATATTTTTGTATTTTTGTTTGTTTGTTTGTATGTTTTTTTTTTTTTTTTTTTTTTTTTTTTTTTTTTTTTTTTTTTTTTTTTTTTTTTTTTTTTTTTTTTTTTTTTTTTTTTTTTTTTTTTTTTTTTTTTTTTTTTTTTTTTTTTTTTTTTTTTTTTTTTTTTTTTTTTTTTTTTTTTTTTTTTTTTTTTTTTTTTTTTTTTTTTTTTTTTTTTTTTTTTTTTTTTTTTTTTTTTTTTTTTTTTTTTTTTTTTTTTTTTTTTTTTTTTTTTTTTTTTTTTTTTTTTTTTTTTTTTTTTTTTTTTTTTTTTTTTTTTTTTTTTTTTTTTTTTTTTTTTTTTTTTTTTTTTTTTTTTTTTTTTTTTTTTTTTTTTTTTTTTTTTTTTTTTTTTTTTTTTTTTTTTTTTTTTTTTTTTTTTTTTTTTTTTTTTTTTTTTTTTTTTTTTTTTTTTTTTTTTTTTTTTTTTTTTTTTTTTTTTTTTTTTTTTTTTTTTTTTTTTTTTTTTTTTTTTTTTTTTTTTTTTTTTTTTTTTTTTT
>CAJPEV010000108.1:119648-158122 GCA_905338385.1 Darwinula stevensoni
AAAAAAGTTTCCCCGATTTGTTTAGAAAACTCCAAGTTTTCCTTGCAGATGTCAGATCTGTTCTTCTTCTGAGCTGGAGTCAGCATTCTTGGGACCCATCGAGAACTGACTTTGGACATGTGTAATTTTTCATGAATAATGTGAATCACTGTGCCCTCTGAAATCCCCAGTTCATGAGCTAAAACAGAGACTTTGGTGCGACGATCCTCCAGTATCGCACTCTCCAATTTGTCACACATTTCCTGATCAGAAGCCTCCACAGGGCGCCCCGACCTTGGGTCATCTTCGATTGACTCTCTTCCCCACTTAAACTGCTTGCTCCCAAATTTAACTTGGTAATAAGAAGGCGAAGACACACCATAAACGTTAGACATACGTTCATGAATCACCTTAGGTGCTTTCCCTTCTTTGGTGAGGAATTTGATCACTGAACGATGTTCGACTTTCGTCAAATCCATGACACAGACTCAGGAAAAGAAATCTAATGCGCTACCGCTTTGAACGGACTTGAGCCACTGAGCTGGTATAGTGGTGGGGCACTCACGAGACCTGTCGAGACATGTCACAGCAGGCACAGGCCTGTTGCTCATCCCTTTCATATTCAGGTAGATAACTTATTGAGTGGCCCTCGTATCATGCAATACACCTTTGGAGTGTTTGAATGTTTAATTTTTATTGATTCATCCTATCCCCTTTATTTCTCTCTGAGCAGCTAAATTTTCTTTCTACGACTCTCTCTTGAATTCAGTTCTCTTCTGTGACCTTGTTACTGGTGAATGAGCTGTAAACCTGCACCCCATCCAACCCTGTGGACTAGATCCCATATTTTGCCGACAACACGCTCCTTTCCCTTTTATTTTCTGCCATTTCCATCATTTCTGCTCTCAAGAGTTCAAACACCAATCCTTTGGTATTGATGATATTTTAAGCGAATTAATTATAAGTGAAACGACAAAGAAAGGCAACTTAGTCAAAGTAGTTAAGAAAAGTAGATTTAGGCATATATCTTGGTAGAAAGGAATTCTAAAACGTTCAAGCTAGGCCTACATGAATGGGTTAACAATCTGTGGACCTAGAGCAGTGGTCCTCAAACTTTTTGAGGACCACTGCTTTTTGAAAGTTTTTGTGCATAAATACAAAATAAATTTTGTATTTTATGCACAAAAACTTTCTTTACAACCTAGTAGGTATTATATGTACCTAAATATCTAAGCAACGACTAAATTTGTTAGTTTTCAGCGAAGGATTCAAAATCAAAATTGAAAAAATAATTAATCGCAATTGTTCATCAGTGCCGATGAAACGGTTAAGTGTGAAAAAGTCAATTATTAGTAAGTCATAGTGGGCCGCATAAAACCTTGAAGTGAGCCGCATGCGGCCCGCGGGCTGCACTTTGAATACCACTGACCTAGGGGATCTTGAGTAACTCCTGGACTACAAATATGACAGAATTATGACATATGCCCTTTGCAAACAGGCCAAGCATTAGGCTGATCAAAGGCTTAGCGGGAGCGTCAGGTCCAGACTCATGATGGCACATATACAGGAGGCCTAAACTTGATTCGACAGTATGTAACGTTAGTGAAGAGTCAGGCTTATTCATTAGGCTCACACTCGTGGGCCTGCGCTTTTGTTCCTCTCTTGCCTTTGAGTCCATAAAGATTTACTTTGACCGCACGTCCCCCACGATTCCTGCAGTTGAGAGCAGAGAAATGCTTCGGGATGGCTACCACGTGGTTCGACAGAACCGATTGATCCCAAAAACATGGCTTCAAAAGGTGTCGCGGCAACAGCGCCAGTTTCCGCCCCTTCATGCCACCTACATTATGGGAGGAAAGCTGGTGGCCTACCTCCTGCACTAGGCAGTGGCCATCTACTGCATGTCTCCCTTGCTGCCACTTTACCGCCTCCGGCAGAAATCCGCCAGTATAGCGCCTGGCAGTGGCGTAGGGAGCAAATCGGCAAGGGGGGGGTGGGGTTGAGGCAAGATAGACACCCCAACCCTACGCTTAGCTCCACCGCCCGGAATTTACCTTTTTGAAGAAATCGTGGTCTGGCATCTTGGGTCTGTGGATGGACTTTCCTCGAAGGGGGATAGCTAAAACTGGAATCCCCAAGGAAGGCTGAAATATGCCTGCCTGTCACTGACCAGGAAGCCCAAGGGGTGGGTTATGACCCCCCAAACCCACCCCCCCCCCCCCCCCCCCTTCCCTACGCCACTGGCGCCTGGACTATGGCCCACTACCTTCGTGCTACTATGTGTGAGACGAGAGCTAAGGGCAGACAGCATAGGGGCTCGGGATCTGTTAGGGAGAACGCTTTCTCCTTTCCTTGGGTACTGGGCATGAAATGAAGAGGCCTAAGGGCTCTCGCTCTTCCACCTCAAACCCTTACGTCGTACTGGGATCTCCCAGTTAAAGCTCTAAACAGATAAGGATATCTTTTTTTTTCTTGGGGGGGGGGGGGGGGACGCCGACTGGCCCACAGGCGTNCTTACATGTTACTAGGGGGTGATCTAGTTGCAGTCCCTACCAGATGGTATCCAATTCCCCTGCAGCCTCCGAACCCAATTAAAAACTCGAATTTTTCTAATAGTGGTCAAATGACTTCACTCAGGGCCATGCAGCGGATGTATGAACGCAGTAGAATATGTAATGAATTCCCGCATCACTCGTTTTCCGGACGAGGGAAAATGTTTCGATGTGATTCCCCTGTTTGATCCAGATGGCATGTTTCATGAAATGGCATGCTCACCTGAAACGCAGAAGGAACGTTCCTCAAAAAGTGATATAATAAGAAACCTTCTGATTCATCCCTTGATTTTGCACATTGGTGTTGCCACTTTTTGAAAAGCGTTCACTGGATGGCAAACTCACGGCGAATACGGTTTGTTTGATATAATATAAGTTCACATTTCCTCCAATTGGGTTTGGGCAGAATGCTTTGACAGCCTTTGTATTAGCCTATTTGATAGGTGCTTCTCTCAAAAGTTATTGGAGATGCCAATCTCGATTCACTTGAATACGTCGTCCGAGATTTATTGTTTAGTCTGTTACTACATTGCATGTTTGTTTGCAACCCCCCCCCCCCCAAAAAAAAAAAACGCTCCCTTCTTTCTCTTTTCATCGGAATTTACATCGTCCTCTTATTTTGGGGAGAATCCTATTCCAATGACCAACTCTGACTAACGACTAGATCTTGACCGCTATATTTGGGATCAATAACTTTCAGCCTATTTGTCTGGGTGTATCGAATGTTGCCAGTACAATTAAGTGAAATATTAATGTCATATTCCGGGCAACCGGAACCATGCCTAGTATAAATGCAGCGAGAAAGCATCCACTTGCACGGTCGTAGAATACGACAGTCCCATTTCACTGTCCTTTTGTCGACTTATTACTTTGAAGGGTGGAAGGGGAGAAACACTGAAAGAAATCATTCCAGGACTTGAAGTATTACTCCTCAGTTCGAGGCACGAAAAAGAGGATCATCGCCTTTCATCGTGTCGCTATCGACCTTGCAAAAAGACAGATACTGTGATATGTTTCCTTCTGGGAAGAGAGAAAAATGAGGCTGCTATTCAACAAGGCTTGCCATAATACTTCCACTTTTTTTTTTTTTTACAAGAGCATAGAGAGCGAAAGAAAAGAGAGGGGCAGATGATATGAAGGAGGATTGGCTTTGCTTTGACAACGACCGAAAGCAGCGTGCTCATCTCCTCTCTCCACCCCCCATGTTTTTACTTGCAAAAACATGCTGCAACTCTGGACTTTCATAGTATCCCCTTCTTTTATACCACACCTTTTCATATTCTTTGATGAAAGGCATCTAGGTAGCGAAGGTATGAACAATATGGACCCGAGCGATGGAATTTCCATTCTTCTAAGCTCACGTACGGGGCTCTCATACGTGGGAAGCATGACTTCCAAATATCTGTAACCGAGCGATGTGTCTAGAATGCTGATAAAGGTGTGGGAAAGGGACAAATGAACCCGTGTGAACTTGAACTCCGAGTCGCTATGCCTTGTGCATGCACTCAGTCTCAGATGTGTTTGAATAGGGCTACAAGTGATTACACCCTAATCCAGTTACGTCACCTTTCGCGTGATCACAACAAGCCGAAGTGCATTTTCCAGGAAATTGGCGGCGGGTTCGGTTTGGTTTTTTCTCGCGATACCTCGAGCAATTACTGCATTTTACTAAGAAAAGTACTGTAGAGCTGATGAAGATTTGTAGTTTTTCCCTTGCAGCATCTCTTATAACCTTCACCGGATGACGAACATTCTACGAAAATATTTACCCCTCACTCTTTGACCCGAGAAAGTGTAGGGTGTTCATGAAAACTCAACCCCTCCTACAGCTTAGTACGCAAAAAACTGTCATCACGTAAAAGATCTCCTCATTCCACGTTAAATCCGTGCGTTGCGAAGGCGTCAATGCAAGTAGAAGACGGTGAAAGACGAGGATCTGTTGATCGTATCCGCTTTCCCTTTCCGTGAGCTGCATTCGTCAGCCGATCTGGGCTCGCTCAGGCGTTGCGTCGAAGCGAGGCTCTTCTCAAGCATATTTCAAATGTGTGTTTCGAGGATTCTACATCTCGCTTTGGAGCCGTCATCCAGATGGTGGGCGCACACAATTTTCAGATTGAGGTTGCATAGGTGGAATCGAATACTTATTCAAATGTAAAGCGTCACCATCGCACTGTGCAGCTATGGAGGGGGGAGTGGGGGGTGGGGGCTATGGTATTGCGGCATTCTGTAGAAACATGCCTTTCGGTGCTACAGAGTCTATAAGCAAAACTTGGCTTTCTTTCATCCCGAAAGAGAGAGAACTTGTGGGTTCCTCAATGGAAAATATCTTCACAGGGAGTTTCGTGTCGATCACCTCTACTGGCGGAAATGGCCTGGAAATTCAAATGGTGCGGTAGAATCCTCACAGCTCCCGTTCGAATCCATTATATCTGCCTTTTTACCTACGAGTGCCAATTGATTGTACCAAAGAAGCGCCAAAATCTGACGAAAATGAAAAATTGGACTATAAAATAAAGATCATTGGCAAATTTTTAAAGATCGCTTTCTTATTGTAGATCGGATGTGGGTAGAATTTTAGTCGTTTCCCGGGTTCCTTTTGAATGCCATAAGACTGATTCAACTCTGAAAAACGCTTCATGACATTCGCAGGAAAATCTCTTCAAGTTCCGCCTACTCGACAGAAATCTGATATTCCTAGATAATCCAAGCTACTCACGGCACCTTGGATTTCTTGGGAAAGTGCTGCGACGAAGGCTTTCTAACGACTCTGGAATGATGCTTACTCTCGAAAGGGAAGAAATATCTTCTAGAAAACTGTTCGGCGTTTTCCTACATTCTCGCGTCGCTGTTCTGCCTCCTTGTGGTGGCGGGAGGCCACATTTTCGACTGGGACAAACATTTCGGAGTCTATCCAAGCTATCACCCGAAGAGATTGAAGCCGAAATTCGGCTATGCCAGTCCCGTTGAAGCGGAGGGGGAACTCCAAGTCTTACGAGGTAACTGATACTTCCGTCTGATTTCACGATTCTGAATCTCATCCCTTTTTGTGTAGCTCTCCTCATGCAGCAAATGTACGTGAATGGAATGTGAATTTTCATTTGTTTCTATTCATTCTCCCAGAATGAATTCGTCACATCTGAATAAATAAATGGTTGCTTTGGAAAAAAAAATCCCCTCATTGTCATTCAGTTCCTGCGTGCAAGCTCACTACATCTACACGTAGAATTAATACACGATATGACTTTTTGCCTTCACCAGCAGAAAATTTAATAATAGGTTTAATGAAAATGAAATGTATTAGTTCGCGAGAGAGGATGAAGCCATTCCTTCACCGCTGCCCATGTGGGCTGCAGTCGTATGAGTCTAATCATATGGTCTATTCTATGTTTATATCTATTGTCTATTTTGTTGGAAAGTAAACGATTCTTCGCAATTCGTTTTCCAGGTTTCCGAAAGTATCCGCAATGTGGAAAAGCAATGAGAAGATCCAAATACCTGACAAAAATTGAAAATTTCAACCTGCCATTTACCATTTGCCATTTGCCACTTCATGGCACCTTCGAGGTTAAGAGTCAGTAAAATTTTGACTCAATACATGAAGGCTGCCATTCCCTGCCAGAAACGATTTTTTTTTCAGCACTTTAAATTTACTCGATAATTAGATGCCAATTCCCCTTTAAGAGCACCCATCCTTTCTCATTGACAGGGAAAAGTTGCCCACAAAGAAATATACAAGTTACATTGCAGGAAAGATGGAAAGATAGGATGAGGGATGGAGCAAGAAAGACATATGGTAGACTGAACGACGGAATATGCGAAATACAATTCAGTGTGAAACCAGTGGTTCACAAGGTTTGTTGGATTGAGTCCCCTCATCATCTCTTCTGCAAATCATCTTCCCGTATCTTTTTCCTTCTCTGTTTCGCATGAACTTTGGAAAGCCAACAATAAGTAGGGTGGAGTTAATTAGGAGAATCTTCTTCTCCAGTACTTTAAATACCAAAGATGCATTTTCCATATCCAAAGGGGCATTATTGTACATCGTACTGAAGATTCGTGTGTACTACCATATCATCCGTGGACGTGATCATTTGAGGAACTTTAGGAATAGCTGGTCGCCAGAGAAGGTAGGTAGGTGTCCCACTTGTCCCGTGATGGGCAACGTCCACACATGTATTTTTAATTTACTTCATTTTCACCATCTCACACGCTGCAAATTGTGTGCTCAGGAAGTCAAAGACATTCATAGACGGGTCCCCTGACCGGAAACCGCAGCACAAGTAATGTGAAATGAGCCTGCATCGAGGCATTGTAAAGTTTTTGGCTTGAAGGTTTTCATTTTGATTAGATTCGTTAGTGGTTTTGTTATCCCTATGTACCTGTGTCTGGATTTACTTAGCAAAATGACTGAAGCTTGACAATATCAAATAATCCGAGAAGCAATTTGCGTCAGACTACTCATAGACCATCCGCTAATCGGCCCATTAAACCCTACACCCAACAAAAAAGTAAGAAATATGAACCTGAGAGATGGTAGAGTTGAGGAACACCAAGCGACCCAAATCACGCTTAATTCTTAGCCGGACGTGGTACTTGAAACGGTGGATTCAAGAATTCGTACTTGATCAGTCCGTATGCCTACGTAGAGCCAAACGAAAGCGTGTGTCAGGCGCAATAAAGAAGGGATATCACTGTCCCGATCGGCTCTTGGCTGTATGGATATCCACTCATGACGCATTTCTTAATGCTATCTGAATCGACAAAGAGAGAAGCGGAACTTGACTCACCAGATGGAAGATGAGGAGAATGCGCCCATGCCGGCTCGGCGAGAAGAATGACGGCTCAATTGAGTTGGTACAAATGACGACAAACATCGATACGCAAATCTGCCCAAGGGTGGAAGCGCAAAAACTCACAAAAATCCTATCTTATCGGGGGGGCAAAAAAATATGAAATCAATGAAATTCCCAATCCCTATTGAATCTAGATAGCACTCTCGATGAAAACAAAGTATATTGGAGACCCTGATCAATTAAGGAAAGGGCAGAGATGATGCAACTCTTACATCGTGGTAAAGGGGACATGCGACATCTTGAATCACGATATTTGTGTCCTTTCCAGAATATTTTTTCGACATTCCTAATTTTAATGACTCATCCTGAAGTCATCAAAGGATAGATGACCCTTTTCGTTATCTGGATTGACTTTTCAGGAAATGAGACGACTTCGACAGTATTTTTTATATGAAAAAAAGAAAAAACTAAACCATTTTCAGTTACCATGTAGCAAGCATGCCTGGTGTGGTACAGCAGTATCCTTAGTAGATTAAATAACATTAAATCCTACATTAGCAGACCATGTGTCAGTATTTTGTACGCCCATCTGGATGGCGGCTCCAAGGCGAACTGGCTGGGACTGCAGCCGATCGAGCCAGGAGTCGGTGTAAAACTCGACAGTTCGGAGGAACGGTTTTAACTTGAAACACGTTCCTAAAGACGATTCCAGGCTTCAGCAGAAAGGGGGAACGTGTCGAACAAAAAAAGCATTCCAGAAATATTGACCAAAGAACACTTCGCAACAGAGCCTTTTCAATCTTCAAGTTGTTGTCCATGGTCGTCCTGAGATCATAGGTTACCAAGATTTAATCTAATTAAGAATTGAATATTTTAGCTTCGCCATCCCACATTTCTGTTACTGAGGGGGGATCACTCATCCACTCATTATGGACCCACACGGTCCAGTTGTGCCATCGAATGTTGCGATTTGCTATATCGTGCTGTGGACCTACCAAGTTGTATTGCCTCGCCTTACATTACATGCAACATAGGCTGGGCCCAAGATTTCCAGTTTTGTCTTTTTTCACCGCATGCAAGATTTAAATGGTCCTCGCCACTCGTCACGGGCATCAGGGGGTTGTGAGCGGTGATGAATAGTGTGTTCGCTAGACTATTCAAATGATGCTCTAAAGTTTGTCGAGTCAATTTCACTGCATCCGACGTACTCTGCTACGTTCATGTCCTTTTCGGATGGTCGACAACCATCCGAAATATTGACTTCTTAGGTCTCATCGACGATGATCCAAAAATATGAATGGAAGCTCTGAAAATGTTATCGATGAGCCGACTCCTGGAAGGTTCTCCTAACTCGTGTTTGAAAATGCTCGCACTTTCAAGCGGCACTATCGATCATTATACGTATTCACTGTTAAATATTAATGGGTGGTTACGGGTGGTCCGTGTGGAAAATTTATCAGAGACCACTTAAAGAAAATCATGGAAGTAAATGACTTACCATTTCATAGAATGGAGTTGGAGATTTGGCAGTTTAAAAGGCCAAGGTTGAAGGCGAAGTGCCTCCGAGGGACCTCGTGCAGACCTCAGGGAAACCGTGCCTCTCTTCACCTCCTACGTGAAGGTGCCTCTCCTCATCTCCCACCTTCTTTCCATAATGGAATCCACTCCCGAGGGATGTCTTCCATCGGACTCAAAGCGGAGATCAACTTCAAAAAATGATCAGGCGATCCAACTTTCCCCTCCAGGATATGTCATGAAAAATAGCTTTAAATAATTTTTTCTGGTCTTTTTTTGTCCTTATGAGTCGTTGTACAACAGGTTTCGATTAGATGAAACGGGCTGGAAATTTTTCACAAGTACTCAGAGAAAGTTCCATATTATTGAGATCTACCGCCCACTTCCAAAATGGTTCGGGCAGGCTGATTTTCCCTGCCAACTCTTTTTTATTTTTCATTTCACAAATAACTGGAGAGTTGTAAGAACCCGAATATGGTCGACAAGGTCGATATGTGGGCTAACTGCAGAACAAAGCAAATCGCGATATTACATACAGATAAACAGTTATTAACTCTCAAAATAACGTCACACGTTCCAAAATGGTTCGGGCATCGGCAATAATACTTCGTGACTTCACATTTTAACATGACTAGGGCTTCCAATCGGTCAGGCATACTGGAGACGAGATGGGCGCATTGGTCTGAAGTGATGGCACCCCAAAATTCCTGCAGAGTTGCCCATAATCCCTCTTTGGTTCTCGGTCGTCGCTTTCTGATACCAGACTTCAAAATTGCCCAGATAATTTCGATCGGCGACATATCTGGACTGCACTGTCACCTCCATCTGTTTATTTTCGAACCATTGACGAGTTGTCTTGCTGGTATGACATCAGGGTGTAGTTCTTCCACCGATGGAATCATGCCATTCCCCCATATTTCGAAGCATTTCTTGCTGTCAACCGTTCCATCGATGAACAGCAGCTGGCCGACCCCTTTTTTTTTGCTCGTGCATCCCTACATTACAAAGCTGTCAGGGAATGAAACCTTCGGGATGAAAAGCCCCTCGTCCTCCATAAGAGAACTCTCCAGCGATGATCCCCGAGGCAGATGAACCTGGAATCTTCGCTCCATACCATTTAATAGCAAACTGCCAATGGCCATTTCTTGAACCCTTTGGCCCATTCGAATCGTTTCATCTTCAGGTTTGACGTTAACAGTGGCAGCACTTTTGCCTTGTAAGATGAGCGGCCCATCCCCATTAGGCGGCGGTTTGCTATCAAGTGGTATGGAGCGACGATGTGGGTAATAATGAAGTGGGTAGTATATGGTAACCTATTCGGCACAGCAACGTTGTGTCAACGTTCTTTGAGGGACGATTGATTTTTCAACGTGTTAATGTTGCCACAACGTTTCGTTAAAGGTTGATTCTATACAACAGCAATATTGAAATGAAACACTGTTCGACATTGAAAATACGCTCACTTGTCACGTTGTCGGCATTGAATTGCGAACGTCTCGGCATTGCTTCCTCCTTTTCTTCGTGTTGAAGATGTGCTTATATGATAAAGATCTCGAATCGTTGGAATCTTTATTCGACTTCTCAGAGCTTGAAAGTACTCGAGCGAATATTACCAACCTGCAGTTGAGTCATGCAAGACGATAAATTTCTTTGCCGGATCAGGTCGTTGAACGACCTGGATGCGTCGAACGACACACACCTGTTTCCGTCCGGCATAGGAGTTACGTACCTCGTATCACCCTTTTCTCTCCTTAATCTAAGACCTGGCCTCGTAGGCTCTCTGGGTTTTTCCGTCTAGACCAGGGGTGCACAAGATGCGGCACGCGAGGACCTTGCCCGCCTTGACTGGTGGCATGAGTGCTACCGTGGCTCTTGCCCCTTTGGCCACAGCTATGGTTAGCCAGACTAGCAAAGGGTGGGTGGTCTGGCGGCCGTATGGCCCGCGGTATGTTTGTAAAAACCTCAATTGGCCCTCTCGGTCTCTTGAGCTGTGCACTCTTGGTCTCGACCTCACTGTAGAATTCATATCATAGTTGGTGCTCTAATAAGTCTGCATTACTTGCTGCCAACTAGATTTCTGTCTTTCTACATGTTCTGCAGTCTTTGAAAACTTTCTCAGCTGTATTAGAAATGTATATATGTAATGACCGATTTGTTTTGTTTGCTTGGAAGAGGGGAAAAAAAAGTGGGAAAAAAGGGGGAAAAGGGTTGGGAAAAAAAAGTAGGTAGAGCACCAACTGCGATAATACCGCGCTTCGGCACCCCAAGAATCCAGACCCGTTGTCACGCATCATTCCGCTGAGGAGCGAGAAGGAAGTGACCCGGAAAACCGGAAAGAAGGAAACAGACGGGGGACTCCTTTCGGGCCCATTACGAGCTTCATTCGATCTCCACTAGATGAGGGAGCCAAAAACCCGATCCGCTATCCCCACCGTCCAACTCCGTATTTCGTTTCTCGAGAAGCGAAGGAGTCATCGGGGAAGCAGTGCTTCGATTAGAGGGCGATCAAGCGCCGCTCCCAAAGAATAGTATCGGCTCTTTCCTCGTCGATCCTAATTCCTCTCGATGAAGGAATCACGATCTTCTTTCCATCACTGGTATTATCGGAGCCGGGGATGACCAGTTCATGAAAGTAATAAGAATTAGAGTGAAGGAATATAATTAGAGCCGGGTGACTAGAGAATGGTTAATTAATCATTTTTGAGAAGTGATGATGAAATTAAATAAACCGATTAACCGATTTAAAATGATTAAAAATTAGAAGTATCTAGCAACTTTCGCATCTCATGGAGCCAAGATTTCTTTCGTAATGAATTTTAAAATTAAATATTTATATATTAAGTACATTTAATTAACATTAACATTTTTCATTTATTACATTGAGGTACTTTTATGCATGCAGTTGCGTAATGCGTATGGAATCGCTCGAGTCTTAAAACTGGGTCGATGAAGAGCAAAACAAAATGTACTTAGCACGTCATACTGTTGCAAAAACTCCTCATTCGTGTGCCATTCCAACAATCAAAAGCGGCTGAATAAAACCAACAAATTTTGAGAGCCTAGGCCCTAGATCACAAGTATTATAATTTAGCTTACCTGAGGTCTAAGTCCCTCTACTTAGCATGGCCCGATCGACTGATTCATCATAACCATGCCCAACGAGTGACCCCTCCCACCCATCAACACCCATTTCGCTTCTTTGTCATCTCATCTGATACCTCATTATAGCCCTGTCGTACCGTTGTAATAAATACACTCTATGACGCATATTTATACGGTATTTTTGACTCGAGTCGGAAAATTCTTCACTCGACTCGGACATTCGTGCATGGGACGTTCCCCGAGTACGAAGTGTCGGAGCGAAGAAATGTCCGACTCGAGTGAAAAAAAAAAGCTCTCGTGGAATACGTGCCGATCGGCCGGCCCGTGAAGAGACGAAGAACGGGAAAAGAACGAATAAGACTAACAAACGTTTTGGTGTCTTTTCCTAAATCGATCGTGTCGCCATGCGAGGGTTTCCGTGCCTGCGGGGATCTACTCCCGACAACCCATTCGGAAATCGATTCAGAATTCTGGATTCACGTAAACTCTGCGGATTTTATACTTTTTTTTTCGGCATGGTCTCGTGCTCTATGCGCGAATAACGACCGAATATCCGGTTTCAGCCGGCGCCTGACTCGTTGAAAAAACGTTATCCGTGTCTGAAGTGTTATCTGACAGGAAACATTCTGTTTAAACTTGGCCCGATTTCCCAAAAAGTCAACAGTCGATGTTTTGCCATCGAAACCCCATTCCCACGAATCCGTCGCATTTTATGAATGGTTTTACCCGATATCGCTGCACCGTAATATTGCCACGATTGTTTCTGTCTACCCTAAGTGCCTCTCGCATGCCTTCTTTTTTGTTCGTGCTGTGAGCATTCTTTTCGGAAAGAAAAGCAACAAAAATAGACTAAAAGAAAGAAACTCGCAGTAAGTGCGATAATTCTTAAAAGTATCGATGTGCAACGCGTCACGTGCAGAAAGACGACGCTCCACGTCCGACGTTCTCGGTCGAAAGGGAGAGCCTCTGCCTCGGTATCTACTCGAGTATCGCGGTGAATTTAAGATAAAATTTTTACACGGAGAGGAGTCCGTTAGAGCACCAGAACCCGGTTCGGAAAGAACAGAGACGAACGGAAGAATGCAGGAAGAGATTGTATGGGCCTATCTGTAGAGGTTTCATCTTCGAGTCGCACGGTTTCCATTCCATCCGCCGGCCGTCTTCGTCCTCGTCGATGTGGTGATAACGTTCCCTCCGGCTCTCATCGTGTCACTTACGCTCTCATAACCTCGTTCGTGTATGACAAGTCGGAAGCAGACCCCCCTCGCTAGGCATGCTTCTTCGGTCTTTATCGGGGCGTCGGTTTTTCCCTGACGGATTCCGTGAGGTCGCGACGGAAACACTTCCGGGAAATTTTCGACGGAAGCGTTCTCGTGCGGTCAGAAACCCGGTTCTAAAACGCGAGAGGAAAGAGTCTGGAACGAATAGGATCTCCTCTAGCCTAGCCTTTCTCTCGAGAAAGACCGGAAGAGAAGGTCCACCGATGAACGGCAAGCCTGTAGACACGTGATGACAGTTCCGTCTGCGTGCAGACGGACGGTCGTCGAGTGCCGGCTTCATTCCTAGTCTGTCATCACACCCTATCGTCGTCCTCAGGCGATTCATACGACCGATCGCTTCTGGAAATTCGAGATCTCCCGAAAGACACTCTTAGCAGCTCCGACGAATCGCCATCGTATTTTTCTAGCCTAGCTAATAAACTAACTTAGCTCACTGCGGCGGGCGATGATGTATTCTGTGAATACAGACCGCAAGTCGATATTGATATGTTCGACAGAACATTTTGTCATGGATCATCAGAAAATAATTGCTGCTCCCATGATCTTACATCCAGCAAGTTGAAATTCGGCACACAGACCCCAATTGAGTCACCCTATATGCCTACTAAATTTCATCGGAATCGCCAGCCTACATTCAGGTCGACGGCTCACCAAATGAGTTTTTTCTTAGACCACCCTGTAGTGTTCGCAGTAGCGCCCGTCAGGCTCGTGTGCAGTATGCTCGCTCAAATCACAGGCTGTCGGATCCCTTCGACACTGGCTATTTAAGGCAAATTAGGGCAGCAAGAGGGACATGTCAATCAAGTTGAACGCGCTAAAGAATAAGGGGCATGTCAAGCAACCCCCAGGAGGGAGGGGGGGGGTAACCACCTGCCTTATCGGGCAAAGGTGAAATTGCTGATTCCAGGTCATTGGGTCCACGAAAAAAAAAAATTTTTTTTTCAGGATTTTGGGGGTTTAGGGTCGAAAGGAAAGAAGCACCGCTGCTGACTTCTCTTCTCGCCACCGCTGCTGACTTCTCTTCTCGCTTCCCCTCCACTTCCGTTAAACATCCTTTTTTCCCTTTTGTTCCTGAGCCGCCCGACATCTTTAATGTTCTTATTTGCCTCTCTCTTCCAAGCCGCAATTTGAGAGAATACAATACACTTAACATTAAAACTATTTCTCGATTGCTGTTACGAAGCACGTTTATTATACACATTCACGAATGTGGGTCCTGCCGTCGACTGAATTTTTTGTCATCAATGATAGAGCCAAGTACAGGAATCGTGCTTTCACAATTTCCTATACTATATGGACTTGAAAAGCTATGCAGAAGCTCACCAGTATATTCACTTCTACTTTCAGAGGAAATGTAAAAAATGTGGTATAGGTCAATTTTCAGCTTTAACGTTATGAACCACCCTTCTGAATTGAAATCTCGAGGGAGCGTCTTCAAATTCCGTTCCGCCAGATCTGGGCAACGACATGCCATTATTTTAAATCCCAAACTCGGAACCTACTGAGACATTAACCTCCGTGGTGGATGCCACGTTCTCGTGTTGCTCAAATCAAAGAATATCGTCTGCTGTGCTTCACTGCATCGGCCGCAGCCATGCAAAGAACTTTGGGCTGGTGTCTGATGGGCGTATGCAGTGCACAGCATCCAGCCCGACAGAGACAACCGGCAGGTGCCCTCTCGGTGCAATGCGTAGGCGTCCGCCGTGCCATTCAGATGCTCACGTGCTAAATAAGACATCGGTGGCGATTCTCAACGAATCATTCTATCGCTTTCCCGTTAATCGTGACAAGAGCCGTTGTCCTTCAGAAGTCTCGAGGAAATGACTTTCTCATTGAGGTAGTCTGAATGGGGCTAAATAGTTTTCACCTCTCAACCCCTTCTGGAGAAGAATGCTCTTTCGGCGATTCTTCGCTTTCGTGAATGCACCAAGCGGAGAAAATTTTTAACATACAGTTTGTCTAACGGTTCAGCAATATTTCTGCTCACATACGCCTATATATCTTTTTTCCGACTGTCTTATTGCATTTGAAGAATACTGGCCTGCTAAGCAAGAAAGGAAGTACGAGCAAGAAATAAGAGCAAAACGTTAGCGGCTTCGACTGAGTTCAGCGATACGAAAGTAAGGAATGATCGCCCTCGGTGAGAACTAGAAGCCTTTCGTGACACACCTCTTAATTCGGCTTTTAATAGTCAAATCCAATTCTTTTCAAATTCGATTTTCAACAAAAAAAAACTCATGCAACCCCTTCGTGCATTAACAAATCACAAGCCCCTTCGCGAATCCCCGCGGATGTCTTTGTCAACCTTCAACCGAGCTCCTTCTCCCAACCGAACTGGTTTTCAGGCATTTTTTTCGTTCCTCTGAAAATCTTCGTCATATGAACTTGCGACGTTTCAACCATTAAGAGGCGCATTCCTAATTTTTTTTTTGCTGACACTGCTTTGCACGTTCCTCGGCGGATGTTCCTATCACGTCATTTTATTGACTCCTCGACTCGGTAGGGGATTTTGTCCTTTTCATTCTATCCATTTGTGTGGAAGGGTTATTTTTCATTCCAATTTCGAAATGGCGGTTTCCGAATTCGCGAATGAAGCCTCTTCTAAATATTGGAGGGTTGAAATAACGGTTCTATGTGGGCCCATCACAATACCTGTCCTATCCATGAAGCCTGGATGGGAAACACCAATCCCGAGGAAGTGACGTGGCCTCAGATTCTTTGTGATTGGTCGGTTGTCATCGTAGGGGTGGGGGCAGGATGCACTTTTGGTGCATAAGAGCTTGTAGTCTAGCACGCATGCGCACTCATCTCAGCAGACGACACCACTGACGTCACAGCAAAAAGCGATATGAAAAGTTCGCGAGTCTGCTTGAGTATATGAGGCAGCGGAGGCCGACCTCAACTTGGCATTACGCATGCGTGTGCATCGGAATGCACGAGTGCCAGACCATTGGGCCAAGAAGTAGTACTTGCCAGCTTTCTGCTAATTGTTGATTACATGGAATGCAACCACGGTACAGCGTAATCGGTCCTCATGATCCCGTAAGCCCCATTGAGTCATTCTGCGACTAATTCCTGTCAAGCATGAGTCCTAAGAGTCACTATAGGCTAACGGCAAATACGGGCGACCGAGAATAGAATGCGGACGATGCCATGGAGAGTATGGACCGATTTAAGGGTTAAGTGATCCATAGAGTTTCAAGCGGGCCTGTGCAGTGCACTGGTTGAGTAATGGAACATACAGGGCCGTATCTAGGATTTCATTTCGGGGGGGGGTTGAGGTCTGGCGTATGGGCTGTGGCAATTTTTTTAATGCTTGTCATTGTAAGTCTTTGTGACATATCTGGATTTTCCTGTAAGCTGCAGTGTTTAATAAGTCATAAGCTATTAAAGATAGAAAAGACCATGTACTGCATCGTTTACACTAACGAATAGCAGTATGGCAAACATTCAAGGAAGATATTTCGGGGGGGGNTATTTTTTTAATACTTGTCATTGTAAGTCTTTGTGACATCTGGATTTTCCTGTAAGCTGCAGTCATAAGCTATTAAAGATAGTGTAAACGGTGCAGTACATGGTCTTTTTTAACGAATAGCAGTATGGCAAAAATTTAAGGAAAATATTTCGGGGGGGTTTTGAACCCCATGCCCCCCCCCCCCCCCCCTAAATACGGCCTTGGTGGATTCACAAGGACGTACGCGCATGTGTTTAAAGGGATCCAGACTTTGGAACCCACAAAGGGAGTCTGCTAGACTCGCTAGCTGTCTGCTAGACGTGGACTTGATACGCAAGCGCAAGCCCATAGCGCAGGCGCCGGGGTCATTCGTGCAAGCGCAGGAGCCATTCGCGCAGGCGCATTCCGTGTCCCAGTCTTTGGTTGGGTCACCCTTATTCGCGATAACTCTCTTGTGAAATCCTTATTATTCTAGAATCCGCACTAGTTCCCCACCGTTTGTCATTTCACGGTCAGCATGTCCTCGATCTTGTGATCTCGTTCTTTTCTCTTTGTTACCCCTCCAGAACCTGTCAGCCAATTCAATGACCCATTAATTCATCAGGGGCATGGTACAGTAAATCCCCTAGTAGTGGGACTCCACACCAACCCAAGTGCTAATTCTGAAAAAGTTTATTACATTGCACCCTGTACACTGTGAGGCATGAACATGAAAGTTTTTAAAACAGTCCGTCTGTCAGGAAATACAAAGGCATAATAAGTCAATTGAACACTATTAAGGTAATAATAATAGTAATATGTAGTAATGTGAAAACTATTTTTGAAAGGCTCTCCCTTTCTTCCACCCCAACCCCCCCCCCCCTTTCCCTCCTTTCCCTACGGAACTCACTAACGTTAGGCCTAAACCTAACCGACGGACTGTATTCGGGTCAGTCCTAGACCTACATTTTCCTTTTCAAAAGAAACTCAATCCTCGACTTACTGAGGCAATTAGGCCTATAAGGATTAATCCCTGGTCTTCCAGACATCTCATTGAGTGTGTGTAACGTAAGGCCAATCGTAGGCCTAGTCAATCTCTCATGGCCCGTTTCAGCAGTACGTGTGACGTTAGACAGATAAAAGGTCTATTTCGCGCAGGCGCAGGGGCCATTCGCGCAGGCGCAGGAGTCATTCGCGCAGGCGCATTCCGTGTCCCAGTCTTTGGTTGCGTTCAATATTCGCGATAACTCTCTTGTCAAATCCTTGTTAATCTAAAATCCACACTAGTTCCCCACCGTTTGTCATTTCACGGTCAGCATGTCCTCGATCGTATGGTCTCGTTCTTTTCTCTTCGTTACTCCTCCAGAACATGTCAGCCAATTCAATGACCCACTAATTCATCAGGGGCATGGCAGTCGAGTCACTGGGGATTTGGCGAGTTGGTCGGCAAGTTTGACAGGTCACCCCATTAGAGGTCATAAAAATGTCAGCTAGCTTACAGCCCCCTCCCCTAATCTCCAGCAAAGAAAAACAAGGTTACCATCGGCAGTTTTTATTCACACGGACAGCAGGAATGCTTAATATATAAAACTTTACGCCATTTCACTTATGCTAAAATGATCACCCCGAAGAGTCACCAAGTAGAATAACGAGCCTGTCTGTCTCCCTGTCGTCATAATTGTCGAGTTCTGTGTACTGCTTTTCATGCGGCATCCGCATCAGAATGTCGAATGAGTAGATAGAAATAAACGTCTTTGACGATATTTTAAAATTATTAATCCCCTAGTCATGAGGTTCCACGCCAACCCAAGTGCTAATTTTGAAAAAGTTTATTTATTACATTGCACCCTGTGAGGCATGAACATGAAAGCTATTAAAACAGTCCGTTCGTCAGGCAATACAAAAGCATAATGAGCCAGTTTAGTACTATGAAGGTAATAATAATAGTAATATGTAGTAATGTGAAAACCATTTTTCAAAGGCTCTCTCTTTCATTTACAAACATCAGGGCTCGCTAGCGGCGAAGGCTGAAGGTACAGGTGAGGGGTCAGTCACCCCCCTCACCGGAATCGCATGCTCTTACTTTCTTACTGTGACAATATATACCTTGTTCTTGGGGAGAGGATGGGCCAGTACGGTAAAAACGACACTATCCCCTGGTGGAGGCGGTGGAGTGTTCGCGTACCGAGTCGACTGCTCAAGTACCTGATGAAGAATCGATTGCGAGTTCCCGACGTCCGATACGACTCGAGTACCCATCGCGAGTACCTATCGTCTTCGATATCCGATCCATCGGATTCGTCAACGTACGAATGGGTACCAGACCCGTCCCGGGGTCTGATCTGTGTGCACCCTGGGAGCGCACGGATGTGAACGTTGAGATTTGGGCACCTGAACGACCCCGTTTCCTTCGGGAATCCCATCCAGATTCTGGATGACGCGTAGTGAATGGAGCGATCATAAAATTATGTTGTAAATGAATAATAATCTGTTCACGTGTTAACAGCGTTTCACACTTTGCGTGTCGTGCGTCCTGTGTCGATGCTGGGACAAAACGCAAGGCTAGCATGTGGAACTGGGATGAGTTCAATTGAAAACGGAAGCCTTGCGTTTTGCGAGAACCCTCAGATGTAAGTGGACGTGCGTATGTATGCGTGCGTCTGCTTTGCCTTGCTTCGGTCCATCGATAAGATGGACCGAAGCAAGGCAAAACTGATTCTTTGACTGATTAAAACTGATTGGAACCTGATTCTTCAGCGAATACTCAGCGCGAACTCGCAAGCAGGCAAGGTACAAATGCCATGCGTGAATACTGGCTCCGTAAGAAGTAATCCGACTTGGTCTGTTTGTCCCCGAGACTTAATTATAGTCATACTGTAGGCAAGCTTGAAAGGGAATTGACGTCGACAAAGATGGAACGGTATGCTGGCGTCAGATGACGTCCCTTACAAAATAGATTTACAGGTGGTAAAATCGGACCGGAAATTTCCATGAAAATTTACAGGGCGTTGTCGTATGCAACTGACATGTCATTTCAATGAAATTTCCAGGTCCAGTTTTATATATAAAAATATAAATTTAATTTAATTTATGCCACCTGTTAATTCCACGGCGATCCCTGGAATTGGCATTTGCAGATCAGTTATGCGATTCCAAATCTCTATCTGCAAAAAAAACGAACTCTCCATGGTATTACATAAGTTTGGTTCGGGTGAAGCATATAGGAGTAACATGATACAATAATGTGATTCTGACAGCTCTAAGGGAAGGTGCCGCATTGAACTCTGGAATAAAGAAAATATACCGTTGAATATACTGTATTTTTATTGAATGGGAATGGTTCGAGTGAGTAGACACTCCCATCTAAAGGAAGCAGATGGAGTCCAGACAAAAGTTTAAGGTACGCCGAGTCTATGACGAGTCTGGAACTTGAGTATATCGACGAGACCAGGGAGATGAATGACAGCCCTATGCCTGTGATATGACCATGAAGGCTTCACATCAGATGTGAGCTGGAGGTGTGCATTGTCTGTCGCAGACTGAGACCAAGGCTAATGCTTGGTCACCCCTTCATATATATACAGTCTTACAAAATGGTAGGCAGCCTTAACCCTTTTTTCCAATCAGATTGGGGTTGAAAATTTCGGAGGATGAGGAGGATGGACAAAGGAAGATGCGGCGCACTCAATAGGTGGCAGCCATGAGGGACGCACTTTGAACCTCAACATGGCAGGGTCATCGACTCTCACCCTATTGACGCGCACATTATCTTACCGGGCCCCAGCCAGTAATTTCCTTGGCAATTTCACGTCCTCCTGTCATTTCCATGGAATTTGCAAGTAATTGACTGCAATTTTCTGCCGTTTCCCCCCTTCCAGAGGAAGAGCGAATGGTTATAAAGGTTCTGTAAAGTTCTTGTCATTTCCACCATAGGTTGTCAAAACCCTGGAAACTCCCACCATGACCGGGAATTTCCATGTAAATTACATGTCAATCACCAGTAACGTTTTTGTAAGGGGTGTCCATTGAAACTCTTGACAGCAAATGAACGCAGCCACGAAGTGGTGATGACCTCAACTTTTAATACATTTTCGTTCAGGTCTCTCACGACTCAGGTCTCATTCAAGCCGTTGCAAAGGTCTTTCCTAATCGAAAGACAACGCAGACGCATTAGGATAACTCCAATTTTAAGGTTTAGGGCAATTTTAAGGTTAAGGAGACCCAGAGTATTGAAATTGTTGAATTATCCAACCGGAAAGTTGGCCTGCTGATCGGCATCATCATCACCGTGATTGTTCTTCACAGCGTCAATACTGCGATGAGTCCGCAATTCGCCTTCCGATCGGGACGACACGTCCTCATTGACCAAACGGGAGTGCTCATTTTTGGGACCCAGAATGTGCGCGCTTGCTTCTCACTTGGGCATCGCAGACCCTATGTCGTTGTCCAGACAGCCCAGCCCGTTCACCATATTATCGGAGATACAATCGCCTGATAAACGCACAGAGAGCTCAGATGGATCGCCCTGTACTCGTGGAAATGTTTAACTGCATACATTGAGCGCTCATCGAGCAAATCGAATTTCGTTTGCAGCAGCATGCATGTTCTCCATCAAACGAATCGTTCGGAACGATGGCCAAACAGGCTCATTTTGATGCGAATCTCGACGATTTGGCCGCGAGATGCTTTGCGGACGAATGGCTACACTTGGCGAATGTCACCACTCAGCACGACTACTTTGCCACCGAATCGGTCATAGTCCGTCGAGTCTCGCAACGCCCGTTCGATCGTTGCCAGCACTTCAGCGGGCGCCATCGGCGCTTCATCCCAAATGATGACGTCGGTAGTTCGAATCATCGCCTGATTTTTGCGCGATATGCGCACCCCCTATTCACCTGGGTGTTTGACCAGGTGGATAGGGGGTGGACGTTTTGTTAGGGCGGACATCGGATGTATCCGTTTTGAGATTTATCCTAGTCGTTGACTTCGAGAGGCCGTCCAGGGAAAAACGGAGCAAAAAGATGGACCTCTACGAAAGGCACCGCGATCGGAAATATATATTTATTTTCGATCGGCTACGAGATGATTTCGCTCGAGCGTTCGTCCGGAGAAACGAGAATCCGTCACGATCGTTCGCAGACGGCGCTACTCCCGTCTGGACCGCGTGCGAAGGCGTGGAAACGGTCTTTTCTGTCGACCGGCCGTACCACGAGAGAGGTCATCGACGGGTTCGAAAGGTGCAGCCGTGGATCCGGAACGTGCAGGACGCGCTTTCGTTGAGGGGGAAACGGCCGGTCGTTCGTTTGCGATCACGAGAATCTCCATACGATGACCCCAAGGAATACGGGAGCGTCCCGACCCACCGCGTCCCGCTTTCCTTCTCGGTTATTCTATAACCCTCGCACGTACCGACTTCAAATAAAAATGCATGCTACCGGTCAGGTGGGATCCGACGAGCGTGACTTGCTAGTATCGGTACGGCGTATCGACTCCGTTAATCGTCATCGATTTCTCATATCGTCATCGAAACGTCGACGAACCGATCGATGGTATTACCATCGAATCATAGAGAGTGTAACCAGACACTGTCGATCCTCCACCTAGCGTGCGCACATCAAAAACTCCTCCATGGACGAGCAGCGGACTCAAACGAGACATGCGCGTTATGTTCACTGAATAAGAAAGAGAACTGGAGATGGCGCGCCCATAGGAACAGTCTAGGCAAACGTGTTGCAATTAGAAGCCATATTTGTTTGGATCGTGGCTGCTTGTCACCGTTCACTTCTACGGGATTTTCCCCGGCGATTCACGTGTGTTGATTCAGAGAGATTAAAGTGGGCTTGCGGTGCGCATTGGCGGAGTAATGGAGCAGGTACCGCAGGAACATTGGAGCAGCCCTTCTGAATACGGAAGCATGCCCTGCCATGACCCGCCAATACCTCCGCCTCGAGATCGCCCTTCGTCTCCTTTAGTCTGTTTGCCTTGGAACGTTCACTTCGAACGTTCAAGTTCGTTTGACTTTATGCCTTAGACCTGCTGTAACATAGGTCAACTGTGATGATGCAAGGGCGGCGTAACGTTATCGCCTTCGTAGGCCTAGCAATCTCAGCATAGGCAGGCATGGAACTTTAGGCCGACTCAAGGAGACTCGCACCCATGGAAAAGAGTTATAATACGAAAATTCAAAACGCTGCTGGAATTCATATCGACTCGGGCCGAAACTGTACCATATGGAGACAGGGGTCATGAAAAAATGAAAAATTAAATTAAAGATAGGGACTTGAACGGACACGATGAATCTCTCTATCCCGCCCCCCACTCCCTCGTATGGTCCCTCCCCCAGATGGCATACGGACTTCATCCTGGGATTGTGAGATTTTCATCGATAAAGATATTTCATGAGTGAAAAAAAAACATGGAAAAAAAAACCTCCAATGATACCGACGAAGTGATACCGAGCATTTTCGACGCGGAAAGCACTTCCGTAATGAGAGCTAAGATTTTTGCTATTAAAATAGCTACTTTCTTCAATCAAACCTGTTAAAATGTAACTTGTTACATTATATTGAGCTGATATATATGATTTTGCAATATACTTTACACATAATACTTTTTCGACTCCGACACTGGTCACAGACTCGCTGACCACTGTCTTACGGCGAGATTGAGGACTCGATTACGCCTCTGTTGGTTGAAGCGACATCTGTTGCAAGTGTTAGAAGTACTACTTTGCTGAGCCGTCAACAGGGTCCATTGAAATGTATGGAGCCAAAATTAACTGGGATTAAAGTCATTACGGAATCAATGTATGAAACTCCCCTCAGAATTATTAGGCCTCCAGTTCCATGACTGCCTTCCATTATGTTCATGACAGCAAGAGACGAAAGTATGATAATCCCATTGGAGCGAAAGGAGAAGAGTCGCCATGATCCCAATCACAATGGATTCTAAATGCAGTAAATGATTCTATCGTGCGTCATCTCCAGTTCTTTTCCTTAGCTCAGTGGTTACTTTGAGGGATCCCTTTTGGGCCGAATCCCCGAATGAATCAATTCCCGATCTGCTGCCACAAAGCACGCCTCGTAGAAGTGTTGATAACAAGCCACCGGATGGCTCTGTAATATTTCGACCCCTTACCCCTCGGAGTGTCACCGTTAGTTATACTCTACTCTATGATCGAATCGTCAGCACGAACGTTCGTGTACGTTCTGTATATGAAGTGTAATGTGCGAAAGATAGGTGACCGTTCCTTTCCCCCTAGGGAAAAAGGGAAGGAAATAAACATTTTTGACCCATAAAAATTAGTTGAAAAGCCGGCGAATCGCTCGTTAAAGACGCTTAAACGGACTTAGCTTCGGTTGGAAGTATGCCACCGGTCTAACAACTATTCTGACCTTGACGTCATATATGGAAGAAAGTCGAGCTCTGAAAAGGAAAAGCTGGTGTCGGGAGTATTATTTTCCTTGAGATGCTCTTCCCCCCCCCCCCCCCCCCCCAGGAAGGAATATAATGGGCGGAAGATTTTGGTCTATATGCAAGAATCTATCACTTGATAGACTATTACATGGTAGCTATCATGATAGGTTTCAGGTGATAGGTCTAGGTTCAGTATGCAAGAATAATTAATAGGTATCCATCGAGAGGCCCATTATGAGCGTATTTCTTTGCTCTCTGCAGCAGCTGTCAGCAGCAGCAGACAGGGCGCATGCGCACACGTCACAGGAGAGCAGAGAGAAAATATGTATCATACCTGAAAACTCTACAAGGGCAACGCCATGATGCTACTCTCCGTTCTCTACCAAGTCCAGGGTTAGAAGAGGCAGCAGTGCTTCCCCGGTGAGGTCTGCTATGGAAAAAATGTCTTCATGATTGCTTCTGCCTCTCCCGGCAGAGCAAAGAAATACACCCTTTGATAGGTATCTTCATTATTCGTGAACCTTCCTGATAACCTCCTATCCATCGTGTTGCGAACAGGAACAATGCCATGTGTATCTGCTCACATTATGACTTACCAGAGTGTTATGTAATGATTTTATGGTATTAATCTGACCCCGTTTACCAGACTAGTGCTTGAATTCAAATTGCCATGGCTTGAGACAAAGAACTCTTAAGAACTCCCAGAGTATCTGTACTCAGCACAAGTTGCGACGGTTTATATACTTTCACAGAATGAATTCATAATTATGGGCCATGCCGTATATGAACGATATAGACGTTGTACTGAAAGTACGACACCATGCACCCAACCCGAATGGGGTAGAAATCCCAATGCTACTATATGCAGATGACCTGGTACCACTTTCTTGGACTACGGAACCTACTCTTGTTATTAGATTTAACCTCAAAGAATTACATTTTATGAGTTTCACTATTGGTACCCACTATTGGCTACTTTTCTCCACTTACTTTTCTCCATTACTTTGTCAATTGTTCTTTCATATATTGCATTAATTATGACTTAGAAGTACTTCCAGCCGGATACTTGTATGTTTCCTGGAACACTTTTACTTCTGTCAAAAAAAAACAGTTTCTGAAAAACAGAATGAAACTGCTGAGCCAGTGATAAAAAATAATTTATTTGTATCACATAAGTCAGTTAAATGTCAAGGAACACAAGTCCAGGATACATCCATGTGTGATAAGTGTAGTTTCCAGAACCGTTTTTTGTCATTTTGATGCTTAATTGGTCAAAAAGCAAGTGGTATAGAAAACGTTTAATTTAATTGGGCATGCGCCCACTAAGCCCAGTTAGCTTCATTACTTTTAATTATTTCTGAAGAATTTCGTGTTCTAGGCTGTTACGAGGAATGCAAAAGATCTACTTTCAACCAAAGCTGCAGAAATTCACGCACTGGTTTGGTTCATTTTCCCCAATTTAGCTGCTTGAATTTAATAATTTGACGAGGATCTGTAAAATAGGGCTTTAGAGAATGCTACCAGCAGTAGAGAGTTCAATGACGAATGGACACGAAGTATCAGGTTGTAAAGGTGAAATTTAGACATTTCGATTTTTTCTAGAAAAATCTGGAAAATGTTAGAACTTAAGATTTCCGAACGAGCGAATGCACCTCGAGAAATGCTTTCCACGATTTTTCCCGGGACGTGCGAGCGTGTTTCCCCCGGCCTGTATTTCCCGGATCGCTCTAAAAAGGACGTAGAAGTGGTAATACAAGGGACAGAAGCTACACGTAGCATCTAAATACAAATACTAAATATAAGTACTTGGGTCTTATCTTCTATTAGAATGGCAGTTAGTACAAAATAGGGGAAGCCATGCCCAGGAAACGAAGGCAAAATTGGAATCAGATGATGTAACACTAGAACTTGCAGCCGAGTGGCTATTGAATCGTGCAATGAAGCTATTTGACATGCAAGCGAATGACGCGAAGCAGAAAGGGTCCATATACAAGGACTGCTCCAAAAGTTTCTGGCCTGAAGCCTTATTACTAACCTAAGCAATTAAAACTTCCACAACTTTTCCTATAAGTTTATAGGGTGATAAAAAAAAAAACGCTTTTCCGTTTTCTATGGAAGAAACATAGTTTCATAAATGCAAAAAAAGTGCGTTGGCTACGTCAGGGGTGTCAAACTCAAATCGGTCGGCGGGCCGCATTCCTTATCCTGCAGATCAGTGGCGTGCCCAGGAAATCCGAATGGGAGGGTCGCCATATGAAACACTGATTACCCACCCTAATGAGGGGGGGGGGGGGTTAACATTTAAAAAAACTGATAACCCACCCTGTATTTGTAGCAAAATAAAAAAATTTGTGAGAATCGAACGTATAAAATTGACCCCAAGGGGGGGTTATGACCCCCAAACCCCCCCCCCCCCTCGGGCACGCCACTGCTGCAGATGCCTGCGGGCCGCACCCATACTTTTTCACCGAAATTTGTGTTAACAGTCAATCCAAGCGGAAACTTCAAGAACAGTTGGGGGTTGGGGGCACAAAATGGCCCCCAACCCCCAGATGCTGAATTCCTGACTACACATTTATTATGCCACCAGCCTCTTTTGCATTTGACTTTTCAAGAACAGTTGGATGCAGCAGGTACTTGACAGAGAAGCTCATGAGTCTAAGAGGTTTTTTCACATCTGCAAGATGGCACTGCATGTCAATAGAGGGCGCTGTTGTTGACCGGAAGGCCCCAATCTTCGTGCTACGCCACTTTTTAGGTAGGGCAAAAAAAAATTTTTCAGGTTATTTCTTTGAGCTTACTTGAGCTTCTTCGTCAAATATCCGTTGTATCTGAGAGCCCTTTCAAAAGATTTGGTCTTGAAGTCAATTCTAAACTATGAATTTATACGAAATCGTTTTGCTGAAAAACTGGGCAAACTACTCTAATTTAATTTTAAGATAATTGAGCATAGACCATTACTGCATTTGAGGTGTAATAATCCACCAGTAAACTTTGCGACGGGGCAATGCACAGCTCAAAGAATTGTTCTGAGAAAAACCCAGACAATCTTCTCAACACCTTGTATATGTCCGATATCAAGAGTTATCATTTTTATTTTAAATCTTATAATTTTTGCTGGAATATACGAATCATACTTTCTCCCATAGAAACCCGTTGTTTTTTTTGTGTCACCCTTTATAGACTCGTATATACTGTATAACGAAGCCAAATTAAGTTTTTCACCCTTCCAAACCACATCTGAAACGAGCTTTACCAATCAGACAACTCTTTCGGGACAGTTGCAAATGCTGTAAGGGTCTCTTTGTTACTTTTGGAAAGTGCCTTTGAGCTCCCACTTGACTTTTAGGGACAGATAATAGTAACACTGGACAAGGTGGGAGGAATAAGGTGGATGAGTGACCGATTGCACACCTATCTTCGACCAAGAAGTCAAAATGTGTTGCAGTGTGGGCTTCTGCTCTGTCGTGACCGCGGACGTTGATTATCCAAAAGCTGGAACTCCTGAGGCCGCCATACTTTGTCGTACCAATCGGTATTCATTGTTGCACATTCTTGAAGTTGCACCACTTTCACCTAGCCATGGTACCGAAAGAAAACAGCAATCGTCCTATTTTTAACTGTCCTGCTGCAGTGAATTTCCGTTTGAGGCTCCTCTTCTGGAAGCACCCACACTGAGAACTGTCGTTTTGATTCTGGATCATAATTATAAATTCAGCTTTTTTACCTGTCTCGATTTCAGAAACAGGTTTTGACTGTCCTGATTTGGATTTATACTTTTGAACCATGAAAGGACACCAACCAAACCTGGCCACTTTCTGGGGCTCTTGTCATTTTGTGGGGCACCCAACGGCAGAAGAGGTCTCACAACCCCAAGTGATTACGAATGACGGCATTTACTGCGGCCGATCCGATGTTGAGAGTGCATTGATGCTACCGGTAAGTTAGGCGAAGATTGACTATCACCAATTTCTTTGAATGGTCATCATTCTCTGGGGTCAAGGGTTCTCTTGGACGTTCAGAAAGTGTCTAATCAAAAACTGAAGGTCCCCCACGACGAAGTTATCAACACCAAATTAGACAATGGGGTATGATGCAAAAGATTCCACAAGAAGCACCACTCAGACGTCTCTGCGACTACTGTCAGTTAACCCTTTCCCTGGCAACGTCCAGTTTTCTGGACGACGCAATTCCAGCCGTTCCCTGCCACTGTCCAGTTTTCTGGACGAAGCAGAAATTCTTGTTCTAAAGGCTATTGTCATCTACTGGATCAAGCTAGAACTATGAGAACTTGGTGACATGTCGATGAAAAACTGGTCTTGTAATAGAAGTTGATTGAATAACCGTATTTCGTTTGTTTCGACAGGAAAATTAATTGCTATTTTTAATGTCTTATCGGTGATTATGGCGTCCACATCAAAAGGAAAGGCTCTGTTTGAAGAAGACATTTTGTATGAAGTGGCGGTTGATGCGGACAATGATGACGACAATATGTTCGTATAGGAAGAAGAGGAAGATATTGTTTGTAGCCCGCTGGTGGTGTTTGATAGTGATTGTGAGAGTGAGGAGAATGAAGATGTATCATCTGCGTCACAAACCACATGGACAAAGTATGCATATTGGCATATTGTGCCGGTGGTTGGAAACTTTCTTTCCAGCATTGGAATGAAAGTTGCAAAACCAATATTTGAAAGAGTTTTTTATGGCTGCAGATTTTTCTGAGTTTTGCATTGATGACAATTTTGGTTGTTGAAACCAACCGGTATGCAAGGCAGTACCTCGAAAGTCACGCCCTCTTCACTCCCCATGCTCGTGACAGAAACTACAAAGACGTTACAATGGAAGAAATGTGGATTTTCCTTGGCATACTGTTCATGACCGGGATCAACAAGCGGTCTGATTTAGAATATTATTGGTCCACAAAGAGTGTTTTTTTTTAATACTCCTTGGTTAACAAATTACACCTTTACACCGATTCCAGCAAATGACTCCAGGAAAATGAAAATATTCCCCAAAATAAATGTAATTACTTTTTTTCTCAGTTCTTTGAGAAAGGGAAGAAAAAGCGTGTAGCAATTCTTTTATATCTCCTTTCCAATATATGTGAATTTCATCTTGAAAACTTAGCTCATTTGCTCACAATTATATAAAAAGTAAACCTATACGCTTGTACGCAAAAATGGCATAAACAGCCTGCCAGGCTAGGACTGGATCTCAGCGACCAAAGTGGCAGGGAAAAGGTTAAACAAATTTAATGAACAATACAGATAATGGTACGAAAATGCTCTCTCGTCAGTTCAATTTCCATTTATAAAAAATCCCAACCCCAGAAGTTTCGAGCAATGACCGAAATAACTTAAAAGTTGACCAAGGAAGAGAAATTTAATTACGTTAACGCATACTGCAAGAACTATAACATAAAAAATATGTAACGAGATGAGGTCAGAAACTTTCAGAGCAGCCTTAGTACATGAAATTCTCGAGAGGGATTCTGGTTCTTCCCATCGATGCAAGTTCCGTAACGTTGCTTTTGAGTGGGAGCTAAGGAAGATCTCGTCGAAAGCGTATGGAGCTACAAATGTTTTTAAAAATTTGAGGGTACACTTAGGGAAAAAAAAAGTTTTCAGAAACAATATGGATTAGAGGAGCAATGGAGTCGCTGAGAGAAATTTTGGAGGTTAGGATGAAGTGGCATTATAGCATCGGCTGAACTGCTTAAGTAAATAAACTGAATCGATTAGAAACCTCCATTCACGTCCCATTTTGGATTCACGTGATCCATCACTGGCTGCTTTACCCTAGTTATTCATTCATCTTTCCTCGAGTCCCGACGCGATCCGCAACCTCTCGGGAGGAACAGTATCGAGCAACGTCCACGGGATTCCTTTCGTTCATCTCGTCCGTCACCCGATCGTTGAACTGGAGGAAACACTTTCGTCGTCTCGGTCGCGCTGAGATTTCCGAACGAGCGAATGCACCTCGAGAAATGCTTTCCACGATTTTTCCCGGGACGTGCGAGCGTGTTTCCCCCGGCCTGTATTTCCCGGATCGCTCGCATCTCCTTTCTCGAACGTCGGCACTGCGTTTGCCGGTTTCCGATCTCTCAACGCTTCACCGTGCGAAATGCTGTTCTCGGAAACGATTCTCGACGGTTTCGTTACTTCCTCGTCCCGTTCCTCTCGGACGTTCGGGAGAATCCCATCCGGGTCGATCGCAGCGCCAGCGGCCAGCGATTCTCCGTGGTGACCTCCGTCGCTGCCTACGCGTCTCTTCGAGTCTCCAAGTCGTTCCATGGATCATCCTTTCGCGAGAGACGAGAGCGACACGTATTCGATACTAAGGCCAACCGATTCAAACTTCCGGTGCCTCTCCCAAATGAGGCACTTCGGCTGCTTACACCTTTGGTGCACGACTATAAAGAGACGGAATCGATGCACGTGACCCGAACGAACGAACTCTTAACGAATTTCAGTAGCTTACCATATCATTAATGACTCCTACGATTGCGTTCGGGATGATCGCTGGAAGAAAATGCGAGCGGTACGACGAGAAAAAAGAGGGAAAGGAGGTTGCGCCCCACTGCCTCAAACCGGCTTTCAAACTCATGCCGATGCAGTAGACATACCTCATGGACCCACATTCGCGTCTTCCGCCTTCATGATCCAGCCTGGCATCCAATCGGTACCGGAAGGTATCCTCGGGAAGTGGTGAAATTCACAGCAGGGCCAAATGAGTTCAGGAATCGTGTTCATCGCGTTGGGGATGTGTTTCATCGCCTTCGCCTCTGCGAAGGTGATGGCGAGTTTTGATACTGGAGGCGGTGTAGCTAGACTTAGTGAGGCTGCTGCTAGTACGGCTGCAGCTAGTGAGACTGCTGCCACTGCGGCAGCAGCTAGTGCGGCTGTAGCTGGCGAGGCTGCCGCTAGTACGGTTGCAGCTAGTGAGACTGCTGCCACTGCGGCAGCAGCTAGTGCGGCTGTAGCTGGCGAGGCTGCCGCTGGGGAGGCTGTTGCTGGCGAGGCTGTCGCTGGGGAGGCTGTTGCTGGCGAGGCTGTCGCTGGGGAGGCTGTTGCTGGCGAGGCTGTCGTTGGCGAGGTGAAGAGTATAGAAGTTGGATACCCCAGTCTTTCCTTCCTTCTCTCCAATTTATTTCCCAGTAAGAATGCATCATCTTTATATCGAAGGAAAAATTACGGTCCATGAGAAATTCATTCACAGTAAGGCTTTGGGTTGGGATGTATTTTCTAAATGAATATATTTCTCCCGAATCCATGTTTTTCTTTCGTTCATGGAGTATAAGTTTCAGAAAGCGAAGAGTCCACGTGCAAAATTAGTTGTGCGCATTTTTGCGTTTTTCGATCTGGCTGCATAAAAAGGTAAATTTCGAATTATTCACTAACAAATTGTACATACCTCGGTATTCCATTCGGTTCGGTTTATTCCCTCTCGAAATAGAACAGTTTGTCGAGCACGTGAAACTACACCGAGGTACGACGTCTAAAAAAATGCAACGATAAACGGTAAATTCTAGTCTTTATAGAATAGATTCGTGAAAACCTTTTATTTTTTGTGAAAGTGGAGCATTCCATGATGAAATGGAGCGAATGAGAGGTGAGGTGGTATTACGAGGCGCATTTAGATGTAATAGAGCATTGGAGAGGACGTAAATTTGAGGAGAGCATCCGGGAGATCTTAGCTGCTTCGTATTTCGAGCGACGTTGCGTGACGGCAGGACAAAAGAATCGGATCCCGGTCGGTCGTCGTTTCGTGCGGTCGTAACTTGCAAACGGTCGTGCTTCGTTCCGAAGCCGATGGCGTGCGTGCGAGTGCAACAAACGAAAATTGAAAAAAATGGTCGGGAAAGCTCGACGGCGAGCGATCCGTTTCGGGAAATCCAAAAATATTTCCGATGGTTCGTATTTACAGCTGGAAGACTCGAGAAGGCAAAACGGGAGAGTGGAAGTCCCATGTGCATACGCGATGACGCGAATGCGGAAAGAAGTGCGCGTTGCGAGCGATCGTTGGTCGCGGGCGTGTCGCACCGTCGCGAAGTTAGAACGAACGAGAACGACACCATCTCTTTCTGCTGAGATTACGCACGGAAGGTGCTATTTTCGACTCGCTTCGGCGTCTCGTGTAGACCCAGAACCGTCGAAGGCTTGCGAAGATCCGAAAAAATGCTTACGATTTTTAGCGTGATGGAAGACGTAAGAAATGGAGACGGAAAGGAGATTTGATGGTGGACGACCCGTCCTCCTCCCGTGTTTCGTGTCCCATGGAACACGGGATACGGGAGGAGAGGATGCACTCCGACTCTCGCAGATCGCATCGCAGACCGCGGTCTGCGATGCGATCATCGGTCGGATGAGCGATGCGCGCATCTCTCATCCGACGAAGAAAAACAAAATGCTCGTTCTGAAGTTATGGGAAAGGAGAGGGAAGAAAACGACGATCCGGTTGCGGGAACGGAGTATGGACTGCCTCGTACGATCCCAGAACTTCGTCGCGAAGAGACGCGGTAGAAAAAATATGAAGGTTTTCCGGGGGTTTTCCTTCCGCAGACTGAGGGATTTTGCCCCGCTTCGCGTCTCGAAGTCTCATCGCTGGCGTTTTGGCAGGTTTTGCGAGGAAGAATAGACAAGCGTTCGCCGTGCTTTCCAAGGGGGAAGCGGAGATCGAGGTGACCTTCAGCCAGAAGAATTATCTCGCCAACCTCGACGTCCACGTCGTCGCCACCGGTCTCGAACCCAATGCGACCTACCAACTCACCGTGAGGGAAGGATGGGACATCTCCTCCGACTGCCAATTCCAGGGCCAAAAGTGGGACCCCAACGAGGTGAGTCTTCCTTCCTCGGATTCGCGGTCGGCGCCCGCCGGGACGGTGAGTCGAAGCGAACGGCGGGGCTCCTCGCAACCGACGAGCAAAGTGTTCGAGATCGCGGGGAGGACCCCGTCCCGAGATCGCCTCGCTCGAAAACCTTCGGGGATTCTTTCTGCGTTTCCACGCGACGCCGATTTTTCGACTTACCGGAATCATACGCAGCAAAACGAGCCGGAGAACGTTTTCGAGAGCGTCGATACGGTTCTTCGACGTCGGAGTCCGCGATCGTGCCGACCGAATCCGGATCGCGAGAAACGGACGGAAAAGGCGGCCGTAAATGGTTCGTGGCTGTCGCGCCCATGGGCATCTTACGCGGCTCGGTCGATTCACCCAGCCGTATGCTCTCCGAATTCCTCGCTAACCGAGAACCCTGGATCGAAGACAGTAAACTCGCTCGGACGTCGCGATGGGAGGCCGAAAAGACGAACGGGTCGAGTTTATCTGTCTGTCGCTAGTAAAATATATAAGTAGTCGTCTCGACCGACTGGATTCCGTAAGCCACGATCGCGGCTTCAAAATAAGCAATATTAAATTCTGGAAGTTCCATTTCGTTTGCTTCGCATGAATTCTAGTTTGGAAAAATGCATGCATTTTTTGAAAGACTAAAAAGAATAATCCAACCGGTCGATGCATGGACACTTCCTAGATGGCACCGACACGAACAAATAGTATCTATATTACATCGATCTCCGTGGTAGATCGCGGTCTAAAAGTGGGTTAATCGGGAAGGTACGATTCGGAACGGTAAGAAGCTTCGCCGAGCTCGAGACCGGTCTCGGACGAAGGAATCGGTGCAGGAGGGAATCGGTGCATCGCACTCGACTCGTTTTTCGAACCGAAACGTCGAGAGCCGAAGACGCGAACGCCACCGCCGCGTCGGATCGCGGTTTCCGTCGTCGCGAGGGCGACTCCGGCGGTCCGCTCGCGAAGGACGGAACGGATGAAGATCTCGGTGTGTTTGTCCTCGCTCGCAGGTGGAAACCGGGGGGGAGTTGGGTGACGTTCGGGCCGAGGAGGACGGCAGCGTGAACGAGAACCTCAACGTTTGGGCGGTGCGAGCCAGCCTCTACGGATTCCTCTCCATCGTCTACTGGCGATCCCTTCGAATGGTGGACGAGAGCGGGAACGTGATTGCCTGCGCCAGGATCCTTCCCATGCCGGACGAGCCTTTCTGACGAGGGGAAACGAAATTCGATTCCCCTCGCTAAATGCGATCGTTTCGATCGCGTCTCGCGATTCGAAACGACGCCATCGATGACTCACTCCGCCCGTCGCTGAAACGATCGTCGTTTCCTGCCGTGCAGGTCCCGAATTCTTGTGTGCGTGTGGTATGTGTGTGTGTGTGTGAGTTTGTGTGTGTGTGAGTTTGTGTGTGTGTGTGTGTGTGTGAGTTTGTGTGTGTGTGTGTGTGAGTTTGTGTGTGTGTGTGTGTGTGTGTGTGTGTATGTGTGTGCGTGCGGAAGCACGCGCTTCTGTACACGTTGCACGGATGTCAAATTGGACAAAACCCTTGGATTTCGAAATAAATAAATTGCCTTCTTCAGAGACGCGGGGAAATTTTTGAAGCACATCGGTCGAAGCGAGGAAAAAGCAAAAGAAGAAGCACACTGACTCCCGGAGGCAAGGAAGCAACGAGTGAGGAAGTACAGATTATAGGTAGAGGTGATCTATGAACGGTACTTCCTGCAGGAAGTACCGTTCCCCCACCATCATTTTCGAACCGTAAGCTCCTTTTTTTATATTGGAACGCGAGTTCGGCCGTTTTTACAAAACGGAAACCGCAACGAAAAGGAAACGAAAGAATCAAGAGAACCAGAAAAATAAATAAATAAATAAAAACCGAAGGTGTAATGCGCAAAAGCACATCGAAACGTTTAAAGAAGAAAAAAAAAAGCTGCAGGGACTTAAAGCAGTAAAAAACGAGAAAGCAAAGGAGAGGGGGGGAGGGGGGGGGGGGGGAAGCAGGGGACCAACCCGGCAAGATACAGATCAGGAAGTAATGGAATGAACTTTTTTTTTCGAGTCTTTCCCCATTCTTGGACCGTTTCCCCTCCACGCGCATTGAGGTAGCTCGCACGTTCTCGATGCATCGCGAAAAATCTCGTTCGGCGTCGTTCGAGTCCAGGTTAGAAGATTAGATAAGGTTGGGGCGAAAGCAAGGCCTCAGATAATGGCGGTTCTCGCCCTAGGGCAATTGACGTCATTGGTATACACCTGCCTCGACTGCTTCATTCTTGCCCTTGGGTTTCCACTAATGTTATAAGATTTTTGGAGGCATAATATTCACGTTTCGTTACAAGTCGCCTTGCCACAAAAACCAAAATCAAAGGAAGGGAGCTTGTATGCTACAGTTACGGCAAATCACGTGATTTTTATTGGCACCATGAATATATTCCCCCTTACCACTTCAACAAAGGATTTTCCATTTTTCTAACTTTTTTGTCTTTGCTGACAGTAACTCAGCATTAATAAAACGAATCCTGATGAACAGCCTTGTTCTTGCAAAACTTCTGGATACCCGATAGCTGGTTTTAAATTTCGCTTGGATTATCTCGGTGAAAGATGACACCAAACCGGGTTGTTTTGGGATCCCTCCGTCTGTCCACTTCAGGAATTCCAGGTTCATCTTCCATGCATTGTCCAACCATTCATCAGTGGGGTATGTGAGGCCCCCTCTTGATAGGCTCTTAATCCAGTCGGGTGCATTCCAATCTTTTCTCTTCTGCTCAGTACTGCCCAGGGATGAATCGACTGACCTGAGCTTATATGCAAGGTAACCAGCTACATACCTAAAGCCTTCTTTGCTCGCATTAATGACTTCTTCGGACTCAGTTTCCAATTCAAGATCTTCCTTTGATCCAAAAGCTTGAATGACTCCTTCAGAACTTGAGGATTCACCCTGTAGAACTTCAATCAAACCTGTGATGCTGTCATCGAAGTTTCTCTCAATGTTGGTGTTATCCTCACATCCCAGTTCATATCTCAGGGAAGCATCGTCATCGAGATCTGAGGCCGAATCCCCAGTGTCAGGTAGGTGCTTCAATACTTGCTCCGAAATGATATCAGCATCCCCATGATCCTCCAGAATATTGGATGAGGAGATCATGGGGATATTCGTCCCCAATACGAGCAATCTCATGCGATGGATCACCTCCGTAGGTAGAGGGTGATCATAAAATCTTCCCAGTCCTCTGATGCGGGAAAAGAAACTTTCCAGGCAATCTTGGTTCAATCTTGCCGTAAGGATGAAGGTGAACCCCTCGGTTTCCTTCAAGTCGGCATAGAGCAGTCTCAGTGACCTTATCGAGATGAGAAATCCTGCCTGAAACGGCATCAAACCCTTCTTTCCGGCAATTCTCACTGAAGAGCAGAAATCCTCCAAGGCCTTCAGGGCCCTCTCCTGCTTTTCAATCATCATCCCATAACCGCATCTCATGGGATTTGGATCCTTCGGGAATCTCGAATTCATGAGATCAAAGCCATCGTTGAGGATTTGGAAAGCAGTCGCAGATTCCTCATCTTGTAGAAGAAACCGTAAAGCCTTCGCCGTGTGGTTTGAGAAAAGCTGCACTGCAGGTAGGACCTTCTGTCTAGCCATTATTCTCCAAGGCCTTCAGGGCCCTCTCCTGCTTCTCAATCATCATTCCATAACCGCTTCTCATGGGATTTGGATCCTTCGGGAATCTCGAATTCATGACATCAAAGCCATCGTTGAGGATTTGGAAAGTAATCGCAGATTCCTCATCTCGTAGAAGAAACCGTAAAGCCTTCGCCGTGTGGTTTGGGAAAAGTTGCACTGCAAGTAGGGCCTTCTGTCTAGCCATTGGTTGAACCGAGATATGGTCAGATGTCAGCTTTGGACAGAGTCGAAACTCACCGTTATCTGCGTCCAAAATTTTCTGCATTTTCTTTTTGGGGCATATATTTCCACTCTGCAGGCGTAGCCCTGAGTCAAGGAAATGATTCCTCATCAGTGTAAGCATGTGAGGAATGTCTGCGAAAACGTGAACTCTTCGACGTGAATCATCTGGATGCTCGAAAAATGTTTTTTCGTGGTTGATGGCCAGGGATCCATGCAATTTCCTATTTGCACTTCCATGACCTGATACCAAAGCATATACCCTCAGTCCTACACCTTCAATACATCCGATCACTTGGAATATCAATTCCTTTGAGAGGGTTGGATCAAAATCATAATAGACAGGTTGCTTCCATTTTCCACATATTCCACGAGCCATAATGACAAAGACGTTGACATGTGGACCTCTCACTTGATCATTTTTCTGGTCATAGCACAGCCGTCCGTCTACTTTCATTTCATCAAATGAAAGCACTGTGACTCTTTCCATGCTTGTCATGGTGGTTACTTCAGCCGAAAGGATCTGTAAAGCTAAGGTGATCATTCATTCCAGGCGGCGTTTGGATGCCTGACAAATGCTTTCTCAGGGTAGATGGAGCAGGGAGAGGATATTTCATGCGATCACGAAGAAATTCATATGCTTTCTTCGACAAGGATCTCAATACAACCGCATTGACGATTTCACTTTTATCCCACTTTGGACATCTCGACATACGGATAGACGATATCTATCCATCACTGAAAACACCTTTGAGCTTGCAGGAAATTTATTGTTCCTTCCTCAACTCCTCATCCATAAAGCGTTGCTGCATTTGTCTGTTTTCTTGAACCAGCTGCGAAATTTTCTCGTCCCTTTTCTTGAGTTCCTCAAGCAACAATCTCATAGTGGCGTCAATCTCCTCCTTTTCCGTCTCCAGCAGATTAATTTTTCTTCTTAGTTTTTCAATTTCTTCCTTGTAGCTCCCAAGGCCAGATCCAAGAGGGTGTCCTTTAGTCGATTGTTCATTTATTAGATCGTCAGTTGAAAGGAATTTTGGTGGTATCTGACATGAACTTTCATCCAATATATCCCTCTTTCTCTTCAGATTTCTTCTTGCTTCCAACCGATCTCTTCTTTCCCTGGATCTCTGTTGAGGTTGGGATAGCAAACATTGAAGTTTGAGGCAAGGCACTGCATTCTCTCCCAAACAGCGCTTATTATTGGTTCCCAGCATTTCACTCTTCAAATCTCTGATGAAGTCTTCCTCATTGAAATGTTCAGAGCATATCCGTGCATTTTCAGGGTTTAATGAAGGATCCGCACGTTTGCACCGGATCACCCAGGTCTTTCTCAATCCAGGATCTTTTGGGAAACGATGAAAGGAAAGTTTATTTCCATCGACTCTATGATTAGACGTGTTTTTGCAGGCAGCTACTGCACATGCGATTGACATCTCTGAATATGAATCTGACAGCGCCACAATCAAACGATGCATTCATGTAAGTGCAGTTGAATGAAGGTGCACAAGAGCAATGTAATGCGGCAAGAAAATACTGACCGATGTGACATTTTCAACAGGCAAAATACATGAGAGAAAGATTTTCTCAGTCAACCGGGGATGTGAACCTCGTATACCAGTGACGTCATCGCCCCTCGAGACCCACCCCCCCCCCCCCCCCCCCCC
>CAJPEV010000108.1:169685-201465 GCA_905338385.1 Darwinula stevensoni
CTGTACTCGCTCGAACGAAGGTTAAGGAGGGGCGATCTCATCCAGGCTTTCAAGATAATTAAAGGAATAGATAATGTCGAGTGTGGTAGGTTTTTCCAGTTTGATGACAGCAAGAGAACGAGAGGTAACCGACTTAAGTTGCGCAAACCGCAGGTGCGACTCAGGTCGAGACAGGAATTCTTTACTTGCAGAGTGGTGAACGCGTGGAATGCGTTAGAGGACGAAGTAGTGGCTGCCCCTTCTGTGACTATCTTTAAGAAGAAACTAGATGCTTTCATGGACAGGCAAAAAGGTGGGGGGCAATGCTGACGTTAGGTACTAGACAGTAAGCAACTAGGATAGTCAAAAAACAAAAACAAAAAAAAAAAACAAACAAAACAAAAATACAAAAATATATAGCTTTAAGAGGGTTAGGCCTACCCTAAAATTAAGGAACGCTCGACCTCGACACGTGATATCGAAATGGGCGAAATCGCCTCTTGATGTCACTAACTACCTTGAACCTTGAAGCCGATATGTTCGATCTCTCGACGTCGCTTTCCCCGATGACGGCATCGCCAGTATCTATGCATCTCTCTGACGACACGTGGAGGACTCCCGAGATTTTGATGGAAAACTTGACCAGCCAAGGGAATTTCGTCGCAGCATCACCATCGTTGTTTCCAGAGCCACCCGAACGCCGTACGCTCTCCCAGTGCATTCTGCTCAACCGCGAGCTGATAGACTGTGGACAACGAGCAGATGAGTTCGGGAAACAATGCCACGTGCTCCCGTTACTCAACGATGGACCGTGGCGGGCTGCCTCGCTTCTCTCTCCTTTGCCTCGAAAACGTTTCGGTTTACGAAAAATTCTGCCCATGCCAAATTTGTAGCCCAGGGTGTTGGGCTCACTGAAAGCAAAGAATGGAAATATTAACCTGCATAGGCATGATTCGGGTTTGCACAAGGCCTTAGCCTTTTGCAAGTCCGAATAGCCGATATATCATAAATCAATTGCTTTCCTTGGTCAGGATAGGTCAGATCAGCTCATGCATTTCAAGATATTGTGACACAATCAACCTTCAAATACATGAAGAAGTTGGATGTTGCCAGGGCCGCCCAGAGGTTTCTAGGTGCCCGGGGCAAAACTAAACCGGAGACCCCTTGGGGGCCCCCTTGAGGCCCTTTGGAGGCCCCCCTTAGGACCCCTTGATACAAGGGGCCCGGGGCAAATTGCCCCCCCCCCCCCTCCCCCCGGGCAGCCCTGGATGTTGCAGCTAGAGTTCCACTAATCACTTTCTCTGCAGAGCATACAGCACATTTGACCTAGGCCCAATGCACCTCTGCTAAACTAATCTGATCTCACAATGGTCCCCAATGGGAATCAGTTTAAAAGAGATAAACTTATTCCCATAGACGCCCATTATGAAAACGAATCAGTTTAAAGTTAAACGAATCTGGTGCATGTCACCCAATGAAGAAAGCAAGCCTTCTGAGGTAGCCATGTTTGAAGTTGCACTGAATAAATTTAAAAAGTATTTCATAATTTGTCAAATGTATTACAAATATATTTTTTTGAGAGGCACTGTTTGTCAATTAATAAAATGCAAATTTTCTGATATGCATTTAAATGCAAAATACAAAATACCTGGAATGTATTGAAATACGTATACAACTATTTTAAATACTACTCACCTTTGCCTCGGGATGTAGCTTACTCCCAGCGTCGTTCTGAGGAAAATCAGCGTCTTGTATGAGATATCAATCCAACCTCACCCCTCTCCCCAATACACCTCTCCAGCTTCTTCAGTACCAACAACACATTATGTACCAATTTATATGTTTAATTTATTTAAATTCAGGATAAATTGAAATAACTAAAAAAGTTATTTTTTTATTGGAAGTGATTTGACATCCTGTACGAACGTGCCGCTCGCAGCCCCTCGATATGGCCCTGCTTCTGCCGCTAGAAGAATTGTGCTTCCTACTTCAATCTAAAAGCAGCGTGGATAATCTTTGCCCCCCCCCCTCCTTCCTTCCTTCGAAATATATCTGGCAACCCTAGTTGGATGGCGGCCACGTGTGCGTCTGGCACGTCAGCGCTTGCCGGGTTAGATTTGTGCCTTTTAATTGACTGACTTATTTGCTTGAGATGTTCCTCATGTTTGTGTGTCTGATTCAGAAACCTAGACAAAAAGCAAGAAATTGTATTGGCCTGCGAAATGGTATCTCAGCCCTTGCGGCCTCGCTTCCTAAGATCTTTCCTTTGCCTCTCCCTTATTTGTATCCGATGCTTTCGAGAGCCAGCTAACTGCTGTCAAACATGATAGTGTTTTTGACGTAAATCAGGCAGCTTCGCGCTTGACTTAGATTCTTATGCATGGGATGTTCCTTGTATTTCGGTATCTGACTCAAATGAATAACTCAGTTTCATGTTCCACATAGGTAGCTGGCTTTTGAAAGAATCGAATGCAAATGAAGGAGAGGCTAAGGGAAAGCCATAGGAAGTGAGGCCGCAAGGCTGATATACCGTATCGCAGCCCAGCACAACTTCTCAGTTTTGTCTATTTCTGTCTGTTGTTCGTGTGAGTGGTCATGGCTGTTACCCGTTCATATGTAAAGATGGAGTCTTAGACATCAGTGATGTGAAACTTATGCAGGCTTTGGGCGAGTAACAGGCTGAACACCTTGTTGCCCAGTGTGAGTACATATCCTTTCATAGCAGGCAGGTGTTTCACATGGGCCTATTGATGCCTGCTGAACTAATGTGGAACTCCAGTCTTAAAATTGGCATGGACTGTTATTAAGAAGATATCCATTGAGTTGTAACACTAGTAGCACCAGTGCCCTTCTCATATTATCATCATAGTAATGGCATGTATGCCCTTATTATATTAATAAATTCATTGTGATAGTACTGTATGCCACCATCCTGCAAATTGTGGTTCATGTAGTCACCCAGAGATGGTCTTGCTTGATACCAAATGCTTGAGAATCAAAAACATTTGACTTATCATTTCTTGAAACAGATTAGCTTTTGCACTCCAAAGGTATGCAGTTTACTTGATGCATCACTTTTTATGACTCACAGAATGGTTGCAGCAAGAGATTGCTATTATTATAGTTGTTGGTCAAGTAGAAGAGCTGGTGGAAGAGGCCTTGGCCAGTCAAAGTATGCAAAGTATCCAATTGCAGCATGGATGAAAAAACATGCAGGTATCTCTTCAGAACTTTCTGCCAATAAGAATTTAGTAATGATTCATTGTTACTAATGGTCTTGATTTTGATGGACAGCAGTAGGGAGGATATTCTAGCCATTGTCTGCCTAGTAAAGGAAGATAGTGAACTATATCTAGTATTACCCTGGTTCCAGTCATATCTTGGACTACATAGTTCTTGTCCATACTTCTTGCCCCTCCTTTGAATTTGAGACCTGGCACCATCTAAGCAAGCTCAGATGTCAATAACAAATGTTACAGGTTTGACCCCTGTCCCCCAGTCTAGTTTCTTTCTGTTCATGCAATTTAATCGGGCAGATGTGATCAAGACAATCAAGCAGATGGGAAATAGCAGTTAGGAAATGTAATGGGTTAGGGTTATCTGAAAAAAGACCCTACTTCTATGGGGCTATGAAAAATCTACTAGGTAGAATTTGTAATTGGTATATCTAGATGCTGGACATGCTTGAATATAGTCAGTAGCATATGGGATAGGGCTAGGAATGGGGAAGGCAAAAGAGAATATGTAAGAAAAGAAATTTGATATAATTAGAACAAGCAGAATTTGAAGATCTTTGTGGAACCAGAGGGAGAGTGTGTTGCCAGGGTCAAGATTTTCAGTGCTTGGTACTTAATACAATAATTATATTGCAATAATTATAATATAATAAGATTGCAATAATTATAATATTTCTTGGTCTCGATTAGAAAATGTTTTTTATCATAAAATAATAGTAATCATAGCAAATGGATTTTAATACCAAAGAAGGAAGGGTACTGGCAGTTGGTGGAAGTAGATGGGCATGGTGATGTGAAGAAATCTCCAGTAAATCTGAAAATTTAGTTAAGGTAAGTCTGCTCCTTGCTATGGGGTTATCTCAGACACCTGATATTCATTGTGTGGCCAGTGCTTAGTCTTGGCCACCTTTACCTAGGTCATTCCTCCCTGCATGTTTTTTGTGACCAGTTACTGTATAGCTTTTTTGTGAGCTGGATTTATCCTGGGCTGTTGGATTCTGTCCAGATGTTTAGAAGAATTTGATAAGATGATAAATAAATAAAAAATTCCTAGTGCTACATGGCCACAAAGGGAACACCACACTAATTAATGGTAGGGAACCTTCAGGGTGTTACATTCTTCATATGCATATTGTTTACAAAATTTCAATGAAGTTTTTCATTCAGAACTGTAGTAAGTGCTATATATATTCTCAAGCAAAGTGAAATGAGGACATGTACAATGAAGTACAGCTGGCCTCAAGAAAAGGTGCCTGGTGGGTCCTTCTTTCTGGTCTATAACCACTCATAAGCATTGTTTCCATTGGTGGATTGACTTCTTAATTTAGTCATCCATAAGAGGCCACATTTCCTCAATCTAAGCCTTCAGTTCATCAGGTGTTGAAAATGGTGTACAGGGTCCAGCAAAAACAATGTGTGAGACACATTTACTGGGATATTTGAAAAGTAATACTTCTGACTTTATCCAAGAAAATCAGTCACCACCAAAACTCCTGGCTTAAACCCCCTTGATTACAAAGTGTGGAACAAATTTTAGACAACTGCATTGGTTTTACGATGAGTTCACATGCCCTTGTAAGGGCACCACTATTACCATGCCTTTGACTAACTGCAGATCGGACCAGTAAGACCGGAGGCATCAAAGTGGATGCAAGAAAGGTCTCTGCGGGCTGCATACGGCCAGCGGCCTGCTGGTTGTGCATCACTTCTGTAGTGGCTGCCCCCAATGTGACTAACTGCAAGAAGAGACTTGATGTCATCATAGAAAAAGCAAAAAAGGGAACATCATAGTTTCAAGTGACTAGGTAGTAGATGGCTTTGCTCCCCAAAAAATTCTATCTTTAAGAGAGTAGGCCTATCTTATGGTTATCTGAATGCTTGATCTTGACATGGGATATCAGAATGGTTGGATAAACCTTACATCCCTTTGAAACCTTGAACCTTGTATGGTAACCAGTGAAAATATTTGTATTGCATGCCAAAATACCATTGAGTTCTATTACCAAAGTACTGATGACCTATAAGTAAGATGTTGAATTATATACCAATGTTTGCAATTCATTCTGATAAAATATATTTTTCTTGGGTCATATCTAGGTTGATAGGCCTGCATATGGGATTAGGTGCTGTGTGTGTGTGACTTTGATAATATTAGCATTGTGGAAAGGTTTTCCTCTTCCTCAGCCAATAAATCACCAGTAGCCAACTGCCTGATCTACCTACATATATGGCTTCAAAGGTGAGAAAAAGTTTACCTTTTTTGTGAGTTAATTCATGGTAATGGTAATGAAAGCAAGATAGATGTATATTATTTGGACCTAAATGAATATATTATGTTGGTTGTTTAGTCAAAAGACAAGGAAAAGGAGGAAAAAGAGACAAAGCCCATCAAGGTGGACAAGTGGGATGGTTCAGCTGTGAAAAATGCACTCGATGATGCTGTGAAGGAGGTAAGGCTTTTTTTTTCATAGTGAATAGGAGGTGTGTATATTAGTCCCAACTTTTGTTACCTTGTTATTCTTTCTGAAAATTGTATGGAAACGTATCATCCAAAAAGTTATCGAGCCCATATAAACATTGCACTCATATTTGTGAATTTGTGGCAGCCTGAACAATTTTTTTTTATCCTGTTATTTTTATTTTTGTTCTTGGTTTTTGTTTTTCCAGCTTTTCACCAAGAAGTATGGATATAAGGAGAGTCATGCACTGATGGATGGTCGACTGGGACTGTCAGGGGTAGCTGTATGCCTTGCTCTCCTTGCGCTTGCCTGGGACTACATCTATCCCTTCCCTCAGTCCAGGTCTATCTCCTACCCTTTGACCAAGTTCACTTCCTCAATATGTAGCTTTTCTTTTGCCCTTTAGGGATTATATCAGTGGAGAGTCATATATTTTGTGTGGCAAATTTTTATGCATTTCATTTTATTCATCAGTTATTTAAAACCAACTTGAGGCATTTTTAGCTCTTATAGGGAAGAGGCTAGGATGCAAAATGAGTAAAGCACAAGTACTCCATTTGTTGTGATTTCACATGGGTATTTTCACTGTTCACTTCTAGGAAGTTTATTTCACCTTAGCCCTGTGGGTACTGTGCAGTTGATTTTTCGGCCATTTTTACTCTTGCTAAAGATGCCAAAGGCTGATTTTTTCAGCCACTGCTTTTCATTAGGTTTCTTCCATCACACAGTTGTGGTTCTTATTGTTAGATGACATAAAAATAGGCCTACAACATTTTTGTAAGTGGCAGATACAGCCAAAAAGTCGGCTGTGTGGCACTTGAAGGGTTAAAGTAGGCCTATGAGAGATTCCAATCTATAGGATTATTATATTTAAACTATCATGATCCATTCTTCTCTTTATTTCCATTTTGAGTGGTTACTGTTGCTACTCCTATTTCCATAAGTTTATACCAATTGGATGACTTATAACATTTGAATTTTTCTCCTTAAGTGAATTTATTTTCATTTTAGATGCATTTTGAAATTCTGATACCTGTAAGTCTTTCCTCTCTTTTTTTGTTGTTGAACCTTCCTTCAGGAAAGGAGGCCAATGTTTAGTACCATCTCTTGGGTAAAGTTACGAGGTTGTTTTCCAAACATGAAAAGGAAAGCTTAGAGGAAGTATACTTTTTTTGCTATAGTTTTTGCTGCTTCTAGAAAGTATAGGCCTTGTGTCTTTGTATTTTTAATAGCTACAAATATAAAAGAAAGTGCTTCATCCATTTGGAGTCTATTTCCCGGTTAGGGACCCAATTTTGGGTTTCTTAAGATGATCTATGGGAACTTCCTACTGACCTTTCTGCCTTTACTGCCACCACCACTATTTCTGCTCATCCCATTGTATTCAGATATCAGCAGATATATGCCTCTGAGCTGTAAATGGGTCTGTCAACTGTGTCGGATGTGACATTTAATATACAAAATGTATTCAACTGTATTATAGATGACAAATCAGCATGTAAAGGCTGCAACAATTTGCTTTAGGTGGTGACTAAAAATTCAATAATCTAAAGTCTTACACTCTCTCTTTTTGTTAGAGATGTACCTATGTGCAAAGAGAAGTGTCAGACGTGACATTTCGTGAAACCTCAAGTTAAAGTCAACTTGCTTTAATGTTCTCATATCTGTCATCAAGCATTTCTAGGAGATTTTTAAGATATCATTCAAATGTGAACATTTGACATGTACTCTTCACACCTGAGTTGATTTGAAATTATCAGCATGCATGGAAAACCCATGCTGGCATCTGTTCCAGTAGTCCAATTCAGAACCCAGATTTGCATTTTTGTCACATCCATGAGTATCGTGATAGTGGTATGAATAATATATCATAATTATGACTAATTCTTTCATTTTTCAATATAATATTCTCCTTCATTCATGCCTTCTGGGAAAAGAGATGATGAACTTCTGTAGTGAATGTAATATTAGCATATTTAGGGAAATTTCAGGCTAAAATCCTAGAACCACTTGGTGCGGATAGACCCATATGCACTTACTCATAGGTTTGGTTCCATGTTTTTTGATGTAGTAATGTACTTTATCTGATGATCCATGATGGCATAGAAGCATATCTAAACATTGCATCAGATAATGTTACTTTAACTCACTATTGTACTGATGACTGTAATGGCAAGAAGGCTATAATTTTTGGTATGACTCAGTAATTCAACAGAAAGCAATATTTTCATTCTTCTATGGCAGAATCACATTAATCCTTTTGTGGATACATTTTCTTTTCTTGTGTAGCCTTCCTAGTGCACAATTCCTTTTTTTTCTGGGGAAGTTTACTTTGCATCGCAAAAGCAAAAAATTAATGAGCTACCATAAAACTGGCAATGCCAGCATTGCTAAGTTGGACTGGATAGACTATACTCATGAATTGAATATGTGGAAATTGAATTGGCTGAGAGTGATTCTAAAGATGAAATTATTGATGATGAAGACAGTGACTTCATTGTATCTGATGATAGTAGTGGAAGTGAGGATGGTGTTGACAGTGAGCCAAAATTATTTGGCTTATTATTTGCAAAGAGAATCCAGATACTCTTGCCTCATGTGTCCATTCTTGTCAGGTCTCTTTGTGACACCTCATTTTGAGATCTGGCATGCCAAATTGTCACTTGAGTAAAGTAAGTACAGGAAAAATACTTTTAAATTGTTTTCACAAACACTTCATACAGCATATGCTTGGGTTTTTTTGTTTGTTTTTTTCCTGTGCCACATGACAGAAAGATCTTACTTTTGAGCAGTACTGAATGGGTTAAAGTGAGTGAAAAACCCTAGCAAAGCAGGGGGTGGCTGACTGCTAAATACTCCACAGTGAAAGGGTTAAGCTGTATCTATTTTTCAGTTTTTAATTTAGACATTGTGGTGTACCTCAATGGAAGATGACAAGCATAAGCACAAGTATGAAATTATTTCCAAAAGCTGGTGCATGAATTCTGCTGTGGCAAATGATTTTTGCAGATATATTGCTGTCGTCAGGTCAATTTTTTAAAATCACAATTGACAAACTGAAATTAATCAAGTACTACTTAAAGATTACAAGCCACTCCTTGGTCTAAGAATGTGCCACATTCACAACTTTACATTGGAAAAATATAGCATTCTTATTGTCTGACAATATTGTCACATGCCTTCATAGTCTTTTGATGCTTTGAACTTTTATTGGGTTGTAACATATATTCCCGCCGTTTTTATATTTTGTTTGTTTTCACTCCATATTTTTGAAGTTTGGCAAAGTGGATAGTCATTCGAAAGAGCGTTCTTTCCTCTACAAACTTATTGCCACCATTTTAATTCGGAAAAATGGTGGCAATAAGTTTGTAGAGGAAAGAACGATCTTTCGAATGACTATATCCACTTTGCCAAACTTAAAAAATATGGAGTGAAAACAAGCAAAATATAAAAACGGCGGGAATATATGTTACAACCTAATACTTAAATTGGGAGAATATAATGACTCCATCCAGTGCTTGACTGATTGATCAACAAAATGGTATGTGCTTCCATGGTAACTTTTTGGAAATTGATTGAGGGTCTATCCTTGGATAGGATGATGCTGATCTTCTGTGTCGTGATGTACTTCTTTCTCATGGGAATCTTCACTATCTACACCAACTACTATGAGAAAGGGATCTTCTTGGTGGCATTGGACAAAGACAAGGCTGGCATTGATCCGGACATCATCTGGGAGGCCTCTTCCTCCATCAAACGGTAATCATGATCTCTCTAGGTATTTAATCCTTTCTGACCAAGTGGGTCCACATGGACCCATTGATTTTATTAGTATGTAGATGCATCTGTTTCATCCATTGTCCCCAATTTGATCCCTGTGTGGCTTGCTGTGGATGTCAAATATGCTTGATGGGTTGGCAGTTTACATTACAAGTAGGGACAACAGGCAAACTGAAAGTGGCCAAGCACTAATAAAATTAATGGACTGGATATTGTTTAAGTGGGGGGTCAGAGAACTTTCGTCCCTTTGACTCATGATATGATTTATCTTTGTTTTACTAGGTAGTCTGCATTAATAAAGGTTTGGACTTGTTCCCATTCTTAGTAGTGATAGAGCCAGCCTGAATATGCCTGCTGCTTAGAATCTTTCTGGTGTATTTTAACTTGGAATTTATGTGGAGCAAAGAAGAGGCTTTACCTTTGCTTGATTTGCTTCTGTATTTCCCCAACAGTTTATACAATGAAATCTTGAGAAATAGCTTTGGTTCTCTATGAGCACAAAAAGTTGCAACTATCCTCTTGCAATTGATGGAGGTGACTGAATGAGTGATTCTTGATTGTTATGTCTCATGTGTTAGGTTTGATGACATGTACATACTGAAGCTGTGTGTGAGAGGAAGCAGGAAGAAACCAGCACGATCTGGAGAGATGAAAAAGTCTATTGCCACCTGGTTTGATGAGAGGGGTAATCTTCTCACAGATCTCTTCCACAAGGAGCTATCTCGGCTGCATGATTCCCTCGCAAAGCCCAAGAAGGATATGTGACTCCTTTCTACCCCTGAACCCAATCGAAATCTCAAAAAAACAACAGAAAACATCAGACATGTTTGATGGCATTGCAAAGGTCAAGAGCATTTTTTTCCTGTGCATTGATGGAAATGAAGCAGTGACATGTCCATAGCCTTTCACTGCTCACTTGCCTCACCACTTCACAACCAACCCATTTAAGGCTTTATTGGGTCAACCTGTCGGTGGCAAAGTCAGCTCAAAAAGAAAAACAAAAATGATTCCTTTTATTCCTTGGGAAGAGGGAAGGGGGAAGGAGAATGAATTTGTGAGAGTTGACTTGAGATGATGCCTGGGGTCAGAGGTGGAAAAAGTTCCGTAACCTAGCAACCAGGTTACCGGGAAAGGTAGCAACCGATCGTGAAGGCAAGGTAGGGATAAAAACTAAATAACCGAGAGAAGAAAAGTGAGAATGGGGAAGAGGGGGGAAATAATAAATAATGCGAAAAGAAAGATCGGGAAGACGAGAGATGGTAATGGAGTGAAAGAAGGTAAATGACGACTGCATGCGAAAAGATAGAGGCTCCGGAAAGATATCTCAAAGGAGGAGGATATGGATTTTTTCCTCCCGTGCCGAGCGCATATAGGCAAAAAGACCGGTATTCTGTATTCCCTCGATCCTGGGGTTGAAAGATCTCGTCCCAACGAAGATTGAAAGTGAAAATTGGGGATACCGGTCAAATTTGTCTGACCGTAATGCAGAGGCGACCTTGTCATCGGCATAAGAAAGAGATTATAATTTTTATTGTGTATTTAACGAGGTGAGAAATACTCATCACTGAATTAAAATTAGGCGGCGTCTTGTGCCTCTGAAACCTCTTCCTTTGCTCTTAAATCAATCAATCGGTCCGACCTCGGGTTACCTGGCTTTTCGCTGACAGATTAACTGTTCCCTTCGCGTCTTTTTACAAGTAACCTTATTAGACCCCAAGGTTTAGTGTATACATTGATCTCCATTCCCCATCGGAGCGCCGTCCAATCTCGTCCCGCACCTCACGTTCTTCACAGTTCTTGTGTCCCATCAACTCCTATGTATCCTGTCGCTGAGAGAATATCTGCTGGTGTCTAGAGACGAAGTGCCCTAATTAAGTTCCTCCTAGTTGAAGCACTTCATCTCTATTTCGCATTTCTTGCGAAGAACGCAGCAAGCATACGAGTTGAAGGTAGTCCTGTTTCAGAGGTCGTTCCCTGACTGAATAGACAGAAGGGGAGGTTTCAAGTATGAATTCGATAAAATCAATATTCCAGTCTAGAAATGAAAATATCGTTCGAAGTGCTCCTCTGCAGAAAAACCTTTAAAGACCCGTTTAATTCAATTCATTCAATTTTAATCAATTCCAAGAGCTTCTGAAGGGCTATGCTCCTCTGCGCAATCCCCATTAGGTCCTGCCAGAGGCCTACATATAGGCGTTTTCATGTCTAGTTGTGGCTTAAAATTGATATTTTGCCTGGCACCCCCTCCCCTCTGCTCAGCCCCCCAAACGCGGGGTCATTTCACACACCTGCTAAACTGTGAGGGTAAACCATGGTTACCAGGAAGCAGAAGAACTTTTTCCACCTCTGCCTGGGACTATGGTCCCTTTCACTATCAGACCAGAGTCCCTGAGGGTTCTATGAGGAACTATGAAACTGGCAGCCAATCACCTTTTATATTACTTTTGCCATCCAAGACTCACTACTTCGTGGGCCACTGAAGATCCTTTATCCATAGGCCCTTAGATTCAGACCTTGGTTCTTTTGATGGGATAAATAAGTAGTATGTCCAGGAGATGACGGGTGAACTATGAAACTGGTTGCAAGACACTGTCACAAGTGGCCCCAAAAGTCTGGTAGTCGGAGGAACAATGGAAACCCTCTATTCACAGATCCTCTCAATACTTTCTCTGTGACGGCGTAAGTGCTAAGTTAGCAGTGATAAATTGATTGTTGCTGCCAGAAAAATTTTTAAAGCTTACATTTTTCTCAACTGATTATATCACAGCTTGATTGTACGAAATAAGTTTTAAAAATTGAAGGAAACAAATTATGGAAATCGGAGTCCACCTTAATATTTTTGCAGCACTAAATAAAAAAATTCCAACGCATTTACCTACGACACGAATATAAGTTTTTATATCAGGGGGGAGGCGGATAAGGTAAGAGCCGAGCAGGATTTGTAGCTCTTAAACGAATGGAGTAAGAAGTGGCTCATGAGGTTAAATAAGAGTAAATATAAGGTGCTTCATAATGAGGTCTCGCTAAGATTTCGGCGCAAAGGGGGAGAAAGATCTCGGAATTAATATCTATCAAGAACTCAAGTTCTCGCACGCACAAGCGACAGTAGCTAAACGTAACAGGACCTAGGTTTCATCCCACATTTCGTAGCCAGGAACTCATGATTCTTCCGTTGTATGCGACGCTTGTGAGATCCCATTTAGAGTATTACGTTCAATTTTGGAGGCCTACTAATAAAAGCTATTTAACGGCGCTCGAGCGGGTACGGAGGAGGACTACAACAGGGACGTCATTTGGGGGGCAAGGGTGGGCAATTGCTCCCCCCTTGTGTCTTGAAGTGATTTTTTTTTATTTGCTGACTATTTTTTCTACTGACAATTTGAGAGAAGGGAAAAGAAGATAATTCCTTATTTTTATCATAAACTCATTGGAAAGGACTCCTCCGCAAGCAAGATAGTATATTGAAAAGCGATGAGGCTCAAGGATGAAATTCGGGGAATTCCAGGTGAAAGTTCCCCGAAGCTCCTTAGCGCTTGTCTTTGTTAACCTTGTGGGACGCGTTGGAACTATTGCGCTGCTATTTCCCATATTGCTCTGTAGCAGTCATCACTTCAAGTCGGTCTCGCCCAGTGTCATGGTTCGGCTCTATCTGAAAATTTTTTTGTGTTGTGAAGTGAATGGGTTCCTTGACGTTTGGCTAAGCTTTCCTCAGGATGAGTGAAAAGTCTGGACACCTAGGGAACTGAGCTCATTATGTGTTTTTTGCACGAAATGTTATAATATGTGTTCTATATGTTGTCCATCGTTCTCCAGACATTTCTGGATTCTTTTTCCAAATTCGCTGTGGACTGATTCCAGGACATGGGCCTGTATTGTGAAATTTCGTGCAATAAACACATATTGAGCTCAGTTCCCTGTGTCCAGACTTTTCACTCACCCTTATAAACTTTCGATTACGTAGCTCGGAAATGGCTAAGGCAAAATGCATTCAGACATCTGCGACTAATGCTCAGACCGCAGAGTCTTTATAATACAGGATGTCTCAGAGAAGACTGACATTTTTATTTCAGTGTAGTATCATTATTTTCGGTAAATAATACAGATAACGCGTACATGAGATAGCACAGGCATTGGTTATTTGTGGGGCAAGTTATATTTTTTTATTTTCAATCATTCCATTTTTGAAAAAATCCTCCACGGACACAGTTGTATCCTCGCGCCTTCAGGCTCCCCCCCTCCCTACCCTGCAAGTGCACAATGAAACCCGTTGTGAAAAACAGTTCCACAATTTTCGTACTTACTTACTTACATTTGATCCGTGGCAGACTACATTCCAAGCCTTGAAGTACAGTATATCCAGTAAAAATGCGAAGGTTCATTATACAAGAATTCGTATCATATTTCAAATTTGTCAGTCTTCTCGGAGGCACCCTATATTGCTTACAAATTTTGCCGAATATTTTATAATGTGGCTTTCTCGTTAGTCATGCTTTTATTATTGGTCTTGGATAAACATTTGTTAATCATAGCCACAGATTTCATGTTACACCTGTCATATAAGGCGAAAATTACGTCAGAGTATTCTAGAAAGAAGACATAAATCTGATGTGAAAAATACCTCGTAGGTAAAATGTAAATGTGAAATGCAGGTAAAACACAGGTTTACACACAAATCGTGAAAAAGAGGGGCCTGTAAAATTGAGAATATATTACAGGTGAAGGAACGGTAAATGCCATTAAATTTTTACGATAAAACGTTTTTCTAAAGATCTCCTTCACCAAAATCGAAAATCCCCGATTACTCCAGGTTGCCGTCACTAGATGGATACGTAGTGCTATTCCTTAACATCTGTTCAGGTTTCTTCGGAAATTGACTGTTAATCTAAGAAAGCAGCAAAAGTTAACCGACATTTTAAAGCGAAATGGATCGCAAGTCACATCAAAAGGTGCTCCAGCAAAGAAACGGTCCAGAATCGAAGCCTCTACCTCACGGCCACATGCAGATCCCGAACTGGTTGTTAAGTCAACAGATGTAAAGGTATCAGGAATAGCAGATGCGCGTGCAATGGATATTTCAAAGTCACCAAGTCGTCCAAGTCCTGCTCAGCCAGTCTTAGATAAATTCCCTCAATCTGTAGGGCGAAGATTTTCTGCAACTGCCTACGCCAAACACCCATGGGTAGAATACTCCGCATCTATTGATGCAGTGTTTTGCTTTCCATGCCGACATTTTGGAGGGAATTCTGTTGGACAGGGCGAGAAGCTTGGTGCAATTACGTTTATTGACAGAGGATTCAGGAAGTGGAAAACCATGACAAACCTGCTGCAGCAGCATGCTGACAGCTGACGCCACAAGAACTCAACTGTTGATTGGACTAACTTTAAAAACAATTGTACAGGTGCTCAGAAACCTATTGCCCATGTCCTTGATGCGCAACGTGCGGATGCCATTCAAGAGAACAGAGAACACGTAAAATGTCTTGCGCGTGCAGCAGCATTCCTTGGCGGACGAGGACTTGCTTTCCGAGGTGATGAGTCTCCTGACTCACCAAAAAGTCGCACCTCATGTCACATACATTCATTGTTATGCTCACCGACTGAATTTGGTGCTTACTCACACCCTAGCGAGTATCAGTGAGTTCACTGAGTTTTTCTCTACAGGGTAAGCACTGTATGTCTTAGTTCGAGCTTTCCTTGGCATGAATTGTTCATGAAAGCTCAAGAAGCAGGGCTTGCAGTGCTTGGACTCGAACGGTTAGTTGACACGAGGTGGTGGTACTGGTACCGGGCCGTCAGAAAAGTGAAACTTCGGATTGAATCAGTTGTCGATGTGCTGGAAACTTTAACAGAGCAAAGGATTGATGGGAAGCGGCTGCAGAGGCAAAGGGACTCTTGAAGCAGGTAAAACGGAAGAGGTTTCTCCTGATACTGTTGGTCAGGGAAAAGCTACTCGGTGGCATCAATTCTCTTTCTGAAGAGTTACAGCGGCAACGGGTAGACATCGTTAATGCCACAAGACTTGTTAAGTCAACAAAGTAACAACTTTTGTCATTCCGAACTGACCAGTGCTGCAGCCAGATAAGCTCTTGCAGCTAGGATCAGCATTCAGGAATACTCAGAAGTGAGTTTTGAATTCAAGAGGCGGCAAATGGTGACAAGAAAGCTTTCAGACTACTTTGTTTCCATTACCACAGGAAAGCGTAATGTTGATGAGGGTGGGGATCAAACACCTCTGAAGTCGAGGATACTCTTTCTTGCAGTAGATTCATTTGTTGCAGAGATAGACAGGAGGTTTGAGCAAAACAGCGAAATATTAGGAGTCCTTTCTGTCTTTGATCCACGATCGCCAAACTTCTTAAATGAAGAAAATGCTTGCATCCGGCTCCATCACTACAAAAGTGCAAAATTGATTCTCTCATCTTGGGAGTGCAGCTTGCAACTGCAAAAATGTACCTGGAAAGCTCGAAGCCAGCAAGCATTCATGAGCTCAGAGATGCACTCTCTCTCTCTCGATGCTTCCGGCTGCGTATGCTGAGGTCTTAAAACTAATTGAACTCTTGTTAACTCTGCCTGTGACAATCGCTCAAAATGAGAGGCTGTTTTCCACCATGAAGAGAGTAAAAAATTACAGTCTCGTTGCGGGACGAAAGGCTGAGTGATCTTTTTTTGTTGGCAGTTCTAAAAGATGTGAAGGGAGTGAACATGGACGAAGTGATTAATGAATTCGCTAAAAAGAAAATTCGTCGCTACCCGCTGCTGCGGTAAACTCCATTGGTTACGTGGAAATTAAAACAGTTGGCTTTGCAGCCTAAACCAGAGAACTGTGAATTTGCTTTATGCCTCATAGACTTCCATTTGAGAAATGTCATGCTTCTGATTATAGCCATGGGTGTAGTTTCATTCATTCCAAAATTATTCTTATTGTAGGAAACTTTATATTACAGTGGAACGAAGGTTTGTGGCGCCGATTTAATTCCGCGAAATAAAAAAGTTGAATTTTTATGGTTTCATGAATTTTAAATTTCAAGAACTGGACTACTCCCATGTTTTGGCCATTAGCCCATTCAGAATGCAAATTCACGAGAAACTTGATTCCCTTCCGTGACTACCCTTTAAGAGAAGGTTAGATGCCTTCATGAAGAAATATATAAAAGGGAGCAATAGATGTTAGTGAATGGGCATTGGGTGGATATGTATTAGGTGACTAGGCCCAGTGTACGAAGCACTTCCCAAAGGACTTCAGCCCTGTTACCCAGGTTGGAAATGATTCCTATCCACAATACAGAAGGTGTCCTAATGATGGTGGGCATACAGGCACAATGAAAATCGATAACGTGGAAGTTCAAGTTGACAATCGTCATGTGGTTCCATGTAATCCATAGTTGTTGAAGTACAACGCCCATGTCAATGTGGAATACTGCGCCTCGATCAAGGCAGTCAAGTATTTGTTTAAATACGTGTATAAGGGATTCGACAAGGCAATAATATCATTTCGGCAGGATGATGACCGTGTGCAATTAACACACACAGATGAAGAGAACGAAGTTGAGGCATTCCACCATGCAAGGTACATTAGGGCATCTGAAGCCTGCTGGAGAATATTTGAATCCCTATTCATGGGAGATATCCAGCTGTGGAGTCTTTGCCGATGCATCTGCCGGAACAGCAGAGGGTTTTTTATTATTATTATCCAGATAGAGCTGCTGAAGCAATGGAGAGGATGTCTACGACAAAGCTAACAGCCTTTTTTTGCCAAGAATGTAGAAGATCCAAGAGCCAGGAACATTCTCTATTGTGACTTTTCACTCCATTTTACGTGGAATCAGAGGGACAAGAAGTGGCAATGGCGGAAACAACAACCCACATCGGACAGAATGCCTCAAACTATTGGAAGAGTATGCAACGTTCACCCAAGCCAAGGAGACGTCTTTTACCTACGATTCCTACTGCACCATAAACCTGGAGTAACCGGTTTTGAAGACCTCAGGACTGTGGGTGGCATGGTCCAGCCGACATTTAAGGAGGCATATTGGGCTCTGCATCTCTTGGATGTTGACAATGAATGGAGTGAATGTCTCTAGGAAGCTGCAATGTATCAATCACCATCGACGCTTAGAGATTTGTTTGTCACGATCCTGGAGTTCTGTGAGCCAGCAAACCCCTAAGGTTTGCTGGAGGTTTCAGTTGGCGGAGATCAGTTTCAAGATTGACCCACTAATCATGATGTTCGCACTTCTTTGGACCTTGTACTACTTTATACTTTAGCAAGGACTCGTCGACGTCATCTCGACAGATCTACGAAATGTCTTGTTTCGTGACATGTTCTCGTGAGCACGGATGAAGCTGCCATGATTTTCCCATATTGTGGAAACAGGTGTCCATGTTCGCGAGCGACGTTAGCTTTACTTCGACCACTTTATATTAAACTAATCATGCCACTTTCCTTTCAATCGTGAAGGCTTGCCTCTTTCGTTTTCCACTGGCCGTGTTGTCAAAGAAAAATGCAAATGGCGACTGAAGATAAGAGAGTCTTTTTAGTTATTTGGGATTATTCTTCCCTCACCCTCCTCCAGTCGTATCCACACAACTCTCAAGGAATGCCGATTCCAGTAAAGATCAAGTCATGGCTCGCCGACGCTCACTTTTCCGATGATGGGTATTCCAGTTACGAATGACGGATTAGGGACATCAAAGTTGTCGATTTCGTCAGTGGGACCTTGAATGAACTTCATTTTAACCGAGGTTCTCGCTATACCCGAGCTCGCTATAACCGGGGTAAAATGTAACTTGCTTGATGGGCCCTACGCCGGGACCTGGCGCTTTTCGTCGTTATAGCCGAGGTTTCGTTATAACCGAGTTCGACTGTATTTTTAAATATTGCATTAATATAATTATGTCATACATTATATAACAATGTAAATCTGAATGTGATAGAAAATGTTTAGTACTATAATATATTAAACAAGAACTCATTGGCTTGCATACGTTTTCTATCATAGTACCGATGATCAATTGAAGTGTAATGTGAAAGTGGTAATAAAGTCATATTTGTACCGAATTATTGGCTACGCAAGCGCAAAATGATAGAAACGGGAGACATCATTGCCGACTTAGAATTTAGTTTTTATTCAAGAAGTGATGAAAAGAGGCGAGAAATTCCCGAGAACGGAAGGCCAGATCTTCAAATTTGGCAAAAAGACGGGGCGAACACTAGTTCTTTCCGTAAGGTCTGGTATGAAAACTGGAGAAATGGGAGATGCAGAGAGGAACGATTCAGAGACAATTGGTCCGGAACCGAACTAATGGCCAGTTGATGGAATTAAAATTCTTCGTTCATGCCAATCGGGAAACCAACTTCTAAAAATAATGAATGAGAGCATTACTGACACTTTAAATACACTTTAAATTAATATTTAAGAAGCAATTCAGAGCAATGATAGTTGCAGGAAAGAAGGGAATAAACATATCCCACTCCAGAAGCTCACGACTCGACGAACGAAAGGTTGCAATTAGAAGTGATGGTGAAGGAAAAAAAAAACGGGGGATTCGGTAGCAGGCCTCAAGCAGACGAAGCCCAACATGTTGAAGTGGCAGAGCGAAGATGGCCAGGACTTCTCTCCCGGCGACATGTAAATGAACGACTCTCTCAGCTCAGGTTCGAATCGTCGCGAGAAAACTAGATTCACTTTGGGCGCCCTCTACACTTGGCAGTAAGAGCGCTCCACTTCATTCAAGACTCTCGCTAAACAAAAAATCATTTTCCGGGTTTCCGTCACCCATATTTTCTTGGCATCCTGGGCTTAACCCAATAGTGTAGCGAGAGTCTCATTTTTCGGCAGGCCAATGAAATCCTATGAGGGCCTAAAAAGCCTTATGTAAGCTAGGGGGAAAGAGGGGTGGGAGCCAGGACAGCCCCCTTTCCTGGCTACGTCACTGGCCTACGGAGCTGCATGAACCACGAGCCGCCACTGGGTTTTGAGGAGTCAAAGGGAGAAGAAACAAAGATTCGGGAGAGAATTCCGTCTGGATTTGGTGCGACAGTGAAACGGCTGACTCATTTTGGATGACTTTGACTTTGGATTGTCCAAATCTAACCAGGGATTTGCGAAGCCCGACGCCCTCGTCTCGTCTCGTCCCTCGTCTTGTCGAAACGAGAAATTCTCAAGAGGTAGAAGAAAGCAGGTAGGTTCTTTTCTGGGGGAAGGAAAGAAAGATGGATCAAGATGACACGGTTATTAAGGATTTGGTGTTGATGATTACAGGGTTGTGCAAAAGTTCCCGTACACTTTGATTAGCGTTTCGATTCTCTTTAGGCGTCATAGCTCCAGAGAAAAAATTCAAACACTGAAATTTACTATAATTAAAACATTTCGTATCAAAAATGTCCGTAGAATTAAAAAAAAACCATCAGAATCACCAAGAATCCGTTGATTAGTGAAAAAATTAGATTTTCAAAGTGTACGGGAACTTTTGCACGACCCTGTATTCCGGGTTGGTTTTGCCTTCATCCCGAGGAAGGGTACTCGAATGACGTCGAGAAGAGAGTAGTGGAGGGGCACGGCGCCTCCTCGGTCTAGAGGCCGACGAACATCCCAAATGACTATCTTTGGAAAAAGCCTTTCTTAAAAGGCTTTGTCTGTAACCCTCCAACCCCATCCTCGAAGCGATTGCCATGGAAAATCGTGCTCCCTAAACCTCACCTTCGCCCTCTTTGCAACGACCCAACCCGTTCGAAGGAGCTCCTCATTCCGAGAGCAATGCATTTGGGCGCTTGAATATATCCTCGTCGAGTGGGTTCTAACCAAGATACATAGAATGGGTTCGAACGTTCATCTACTGACATGAGCAGGAATTCCTCCCTCTCTGAAAGGATGAATTTGTTCGCTGCCGAATCAATCAGCGTGATGCAGTGCAATGTGATTACCGGATTAATTAGAAGGGCCACGTGTCATCTACTGTCCCTAGGGAAGACGCCATCTCATCTTCTCTGCACTGCAACTCCGCATTCTGTCGTTCAGAATCAAGATTCTGGAATTCATAGAGAGGAATAATCTGAAACTTTTTTCCCGATAGAAAACGAATTTGCTTCGCCGATCGACCCGGCGAAAGTCGATTTCGGCGAGATATCGATCGGCGGAGATCGATATCTGGCCGATATCGATCTCCGCCGAGATCGACTGGAATGAGATGAAGCGTTGCGATCGTGATGCTCTCTTGTTTCTGATTGCCGATATCGCGCAAATGATTCAGAAGATGAGGGGGAACTATCTATAAGAGAGACGAGTGGCATGCGCATCCGCAAGCGTCGAGGGTATCTAACGGTTTCCGCCATCAACTCCCTTCACTTCTCCATCTGCACAGACGTCCCTTCGAGTGAGTGAAACCTTCTTCTACCATATGTCAGGGTGCGGAGGTCTTGCAGAAAGAGTGGTGCTTCCTATCGGTTAGATTTCATCTAAAGCTGGAACGGTGTTCGTAGAGGGTGGGATAATAAAAAAAAAGTAAAGTGAAACGGAAAGGACATCGTGGAGCATTACAACAGAGGATACAGGGAAGAAGCCCCAGAGCTCGGCAGGGTAGGGGCGACGAATTCTGACCCCCTTCAGCTTAAAATCCGTCCCAAATACCACGTTTTGAAATTCATGGATTTGGGATCTATTACGTTCGAGGGGGAAATGCACACACTGTCCTTTACGTTTAGAGACCGGACATGGTGTTAATTTGGTCGAAAAAGGCAGATTGTATTTCTTGTCATGTTGAAACAAGTGATATAGGGGGCAGACTTTCTTGCAGGGTGGTACGTGTCTCATTTCCTTAATATCAAGTAAAAAGGGTAAAAAAAATTAAAATGTTGGCACTCGTTCACGTAGTTATGATGCGAGTCTGATGTCACAAACTCGACAGATTCTTTTTGTCTCGATTGTTGCTTTCATGCGTTCTGTTTACCCTCGTTTTTAGTGGTGGACTTCTAAAGGAAGTTGTGGGAAATGGAGAGTTTGCGTCGCCTGCTCCTCGGGATCCATCTCATCTTCATCCATCCCTGGCCGGCGAGAGGAATCTGTGAGTTTCTTGCCTTCGGTTGCTCCCAGCAACTGCTCTACTCTCGCTGGAATTTCGGTATCTCCGTTTGCCATCGTTCGTCGCATATCGTTGCTATATACCGAGCCACTGGGAGGTCTCTGGTCGCTGCACGCTGCCTGTAATGCATGCATTCGAATCCTCGATGATGATATCGATGGATTCTGATTGTGAGAATTCACCCGATTTTAGCAAATACGGCAGAATGCGAGAAGCACTTCTTCCCCTGTTCCGACTCTTCCCGGGCGTGTATCCATCAGTCCATGTATTGCAATGGGATCCGGGACTGCCCCGACGGCGAGGACGAGAATCCCTACAATTGCAAGAGTGAGTCCCTCGCGTTCCATGGGGAAATTCCACACAGGAAAAAAAAACCACATCTGGGGATACTAGAACCGAAAACTCGAATCGATAACATCGCAAGACTTTCTGGATTCGCGCATTTCCAAGTGCTCCCTCGTTCTCATCCCTCGTGGCAATCTCATGCGATTTACCGCTCGAGTAAAATATTAGCTAAGTAAAACGATAAACAGATAACTGAATAAATCTGAGTCAATAGATCTGTTTCGACCGCCTCATCTGTTTATCGTTTCCTTTCGTGAATATTTTGTTGGAGTCGTGGTCATTGCCAAGACGGATGAGGAAGAAATTCTTCCACATCTTGACCGATGATAACTCGGGCTGGAGAGGTACCTATTACCTCTACCTCTTACATCATACTTTTATACCCAAGAAATGACGAGTGGATGAAGAAATCCGTTGACACTAAATGCGGTATGGAAAACAGATGGGTCTTTTCGTTAAATGAGTTGCTCTACTCCAGGCTAATCCTCCCCGGAGAAGAAAGTTTCCCTATTTTTCACGTTTGCCTTTCTCGGGAGGGAATGTAGAAACTGCTTACTCTTGGCAGCTTCGAGCTGCCAAACTATTCCTTGTCTAAAGGATGATGCACGAGAAGATGCGATACCGAATCGAAGATGAAACATAGCGATCTTCCGACTTCGGAAGCGATTCGATCGTCCTTCGTATTTGGGCTCGACGAGAGACTCGACGGTGATGTTTTTTTTATCGTTCGACAGAGAATAAGATGACGGGGCACCTAGGAGGCATCTCCAGGCAGAATCCAGACCTCGGGGATGTCGAGGAGAATTATTTCGACTGCTGTGAGACTCCTCTTCTGTGAATATGATGAAATCCCTCCAGTGGGTGACGAAGAGGATGAACCAGACCCCGACAAACGAATCGATCGGAAGTCGAAACCGAGTTTCCTGTCGATTCTTTGTTGGGCTGGTTCCACCTCCCAAGGGGGATTCACACCCTCCCAATCTTTCTTTCCCTCCTTTCCCCCTCCCTCTCTCCTTCCCCCCTCCAGCTTCTCGCATCTCCAGTTCCTTTCCCCGACTAATCGACGGTATTTTCTTCCTCGAAAATCATTTCCCTGGAAATTTACCCACAGGCGGGAACCTTGGTATTTATTTATTTTTATTTTCAATTTAATTTTGAGGCGTAAATTTCCCGATAGTAAGAATTTGCACGATAACTCGTACGTCCGTCGAGGATCTCGGAAACTCAGACGACCTCCTTTTTTTTCTTGGAGATATGGAAGGACTTTATCCAGAAGGATGCGAATGTCGTCAGGGGACGACTCTCTTCTGCCGGAACATGAATCTCTCGCGCATTCCCAAAAACCTTCCGTTCAACCTCACCAAGCTGTGAGCACGTAAAGGTCACGATGTCGCGGTTCGATTCCCGGAAGAACGCGTGCTGATATATTTTCCAATGCGATTCGTAGGCTGTTACACGGGAACCTGATCGAGAACCTCACCGAGGACGCCTTCATCGATTTCCCCGGTCTGGTGTCGCTGTGAGTCCGAACCTCTTTCTCTCTTCGGGCCGCGCCACTTCCCCGTGGAATCCTGCCACGTTTTCTCTCGTCTCTTCAGAGTCCTCGACAGAAACCCCCTGAAGCGCCTGCCCAACTACGTGTTCAAAGGGAACCCGCTTCTGACCAATATGTCAGTTCCATCGAGCTTCGATCGATCGGCCGGAACGGGCTACTGATCGTTTCCGATGGGTCTTTTGCAGCCACATTCTAGACAGCAAGTTGGAAGGAATCGAGGAAGCGGCCTTCTGGGGTCTCAATTCCTCCATTTCTTTTCTTTTCTTGGACGGGAATTCCCTCACCGATTCGGCCCTCTCCAGTCTCCGACATTTCCGACACATCTTCATGCTGTTGAGTACCGCGATTTCTTTTCCTTCTCGCCTCTCTTTTCGCCTCGGAAGAGAAATTTCGTCTCGTTTCGTGCGAGTGCAGAGACCTGGCGAGGAACGAGATCGAGCTCCGACACGTTTCCTTTCCGGACATCTCCTCCGTCGGAAATCTGTCAGTTCCGGAAACAGTTTCAAAGACCGGTCGGAAATTTACGATCCTAAAATTCGTGCCCCGACGTTCTCGTTTCAGATACCTTTCGTTCAATCGAATCGAGCAGATCCGGGAGGACACCTTCGCCTCGGTGAACATCACCAATTACCTGTGAGTGAGAATTTTCATTTTCACCTTTTTCCAGCTGTTTTTTCTGAGGCTTGCGGGTGCATCCGACGACACAGAACGCTGAGGGGCAACCGGATCCAGACGATGGAGGAGAACGCATTCGGGCGACAAAACTCCCTCGGAGTCCTGTGAGTCCGACTTCCAGACTTCGCACTCTCGTGAATCCCCTTTGGTGACGGTTTCACCTGGATTTCCGTGTCGCATGCAGGGATCTGTCTGCCAACAAGATCCGTCACCTGTCTTCGGGGGTCTTTTCCGGCTTGATCAGTTTACGAGAATTGTGAGTTTTTTCGCCGGTCGAAGGAAATCCAATCCAACTTTCGAAAGCAAATTCGTGATCTTAGATTTAATTCCATATGGAATCGCGAAACAGAAACTTGTCTTGGAATCCACTTCTGCTGTGTGACGGGGCGTTTTCCCTGTTTCATCGCGTCAGAAACCTGTGAGTTTCTTCCATTTCCATCGAGCAGGAGGTTCGATGTTCGTACGGTCGTGCGAAAATTTCTCTCATATTAGGTATCTGAAGGGGATCGGGATTCCGCAGATATCCGAGGAGATGTTTCGCCCGATGAAATCCCTGGAGTTCGTGTCAGTTCCCATTTGCGATTTGGAGCGATGCGCGTCGTTCCTTCCAACTTTCGACTTTCAAAATGCGAGAACTTGGAATCTTTCAGGGAGTTCCAGAGTTTCCACTACTGCAGTTACACGCCGAGCGTGAAACACTGCCATCCCAATTCCGACGGTGAGAACCTCGTCCGAAACCCATTCCGAATTTCGCTCCGGCGAGGAGCTGCGATCCTTTGTGGATCGCGAACGGAGATTCACCGAGCGAAAGTTGAGATCGGACGGAACGTTGCAGGGATCTCTTCGACGGAGAGCCTGTTGGGTCCCTGGTTCCTACGCGTCTGGGTGTGGACCATGGCGTTTCTCACCTGTCTCGGCAACGGTCTCGTCATCTGGGGTCGCATGAAGATCAAAGCCGACAACAACATCGTCACCTTCTCCATCAAGAACCTCGCAGGTTCTTTTTCCGACCCTTTCGCGGAATCACGATGCGGTCCGTAAAATTCGTAAGGCCGTACCAAAAGATTCCACGCTTTCGAGTGCCGATGTCGGCCGTAAACGTTGCACGAGTTCCATCGGATCGCATGACGCATGCGATTTTTTTTGGGCCTTCACGATTTCTTTCCTTTTTTACTCGTTCGTTTCGTGAATTCGTACCGACTCTCGCCCGTGCAAACGCCGAACGAGACTTCGCCTCGCTCCGATTGAAAACGGGTTCGCACGCAGCGGCGGATTTCTTGATGGGGCTCTACCTGTTCGTGATCGGAGGAGTGGACTTCACCCTTCCGGGAAGATACAATTCCTATTCCCTGGTCTGGAGGTCATCGGGAATGTGCAGCCTCGCCGGCGCCCTCGCAATGCTTTCCACTCAGGTCGGCACGTCGTCCCGTTTCTCGTCGGTGTCCGTACGGCGCGATCCCACGTCGAGCGCGTTTCTCTCCGATCGCGGATACGAGATCTTCTCGATGCGTCGCGTTCGTATCGCAGGCTTCTCTTTTTCTCTTCCGGTAGCCGCAACATCGATCGTTCGCTATTGCTAACGCCACAGACGGGAGTAAACGTATCGAATGAGGCGGTTCTCGGCCGACCTCATCGACGACATTCTTCTTTCGCCGCCGAGATTTCATCGGGAATCCGGTGGATCTCCGAAAGCAATCATTTACACCTGAATCGAGTTTCTGGAGACCGGGATCCGAGAACTCACGATGCATTCATGAAAATGTTCTTTCTGAGCTATCACGTACCATGACCGAGACCGATCGAGAAGATTCGATGAAACTCCTCAATTCTTTGTTCATTTCAAATCTATGCAATCGCCGTGCTGGATGATGAAACTACGAGAAAAGCAGAGACTACCAGAAGTATTTCTCTCCTTCTCGATATGCGGAGCGGAAACCATCCCAGAGAGACGAGCTAATTTTCAGCAAAAATGATATCCGGAGAGAGGCTGCGAAACACGAAGTTATATTTCAGAGAAAAGAGTCGGTTCCCTCGGCTCCGTGAAACCAAGTGAACTCGATACGATCGGTCGAGACGAAGGACTGGATGTGTGGGAAACGGGATCTCGGGGCCTCCACATCTTTCGCTTCACAGAATCTCACTCGGTCGAGTCGGGATGCCGAAATGCATCCGTCAAAAGTGAACTGGATTTAGATTCCAGGAAAATAGCTTTTCATTAATGCGAAGAGAAGATCCATCGCCACGGGGCATGGTCATTTCCGTGCCTTCTTTGGGTTATCGACCCAGGGGCCGTAATTACCCGATATGGGATGGAGGGGGGGGGGGGGGGGGGGGGGGGGGGAGGGGGGACAAAAGGNGGGGGGGGGGGGGGGGGGGGGGGGGGGGGGGGGGGGGGTGAGTGGACGAAGGGGGACTAAATGTGACATGCACCAGATCGGCTAAACCGATCCGATTTCATAATGGGCATTCATAGGAATAAGATTAGCCGCGCCATACCCTTTTCAATAATGGATTCGTATGAAATCAGTACGATTAAGTTAAATGGATCTGGTGCATGCCGCCCCGAGACGACTCCTTTTTCCTTGCTAAGTTTCGCCCCTGGGGAAGTTCTCACCCTTTCCCACCCATGTTTACGGTCATGGATAGAAGAACAAAAAGCTTGCAGCCCCCGACAAGCCTGCCTGCCTGCCTCTCGCGGCACACGAGATGAGGTTGAGAACCGCTGATTTAGCGTATCGGAGAAAATATCTCTTTTGCATTCGTTCGCATGTCGAAGAAAAATTCAATTTTCGGAAACCGACCGGAAATTATGGTTTTCTCTCTTTTTGTCGAGTAAATCGAGAAATTTTTTTTTTTTTTGCTGCTTTGACTAGTTTCTGTTTCTCTGCATCCCTGATTTGGAATCGGTTGCTCCCAGGGTCGGATCGGGAGGCAGAGAATTCGGTATTCACGGCTGAGGCCTCCGCATTCCTTCTCGCTCGGATTTCATAGTTTTCCGTGAACCGTGCAGGTGTCGGTGTTGGTGTTGGCATTTTTGTCCTTGGATCGGGTCCTCGTCGTGGGTGTAGCCTTCCCTTCCTACCAACTCGACATGAAACACGCTCGAACGATCCTCGCCGCCATCTGGCTCCTCGGATTCGCCCTCGCCCTCTTTCCAGGTTCCATTCCTTCCGCATTTCCTTCCCTCTCGTTCCCACCTTTTTCCGTCTTAAACTTTCTGTAAAGTGTTCGCATGGAACGTGGTGGAGTACTACGGAGCGGGGTCGGGGATGTGTTTCCCTCTGCACATCACGGATCCTTACATGAAGGGATGGGAATACTCCGCCATCGTCTTCTTCGGCATCAATCTCCTCAGGTCGTCATATATTGACACACCCTTAAAATTTTCAACCTGAAGACTTCAGGCTGCTCATGGCGCTTTGTTCACGTTCAGGCTTTGTATTTGTATTTTATATTTATAATTTGTATTGCACTTTGCCTTGTATTTCCGTCAGTGCGTCCCTCTGCTTAAATTTTCATTCAGTAATTCAACAAAGAAAAACCTTCATCCATATTATTTTAAGGACGCTTCGAAGGAATGTAATCGAACTCTGCCATCATTTCGATTGTGCCATGCTTTGGGAAGAGAAAACATTGGACCAATGTGGTCGGTTGGAAAACCACGCTCAAATTTTCCCCTTTGGCCAGACCCCCTTCCGACGTCCATGTTGGGAGTGAACCGAGGACGGTATTGAATTTCAGTACCCAACGCCCCGGGAAGGAAATGGGATCTGTCAATTCTTCCTTCATTCATCTTCTTGTGTACACTGATGAATCTCGAGCCCCTTTGTTCCTCCCTTGACTATCCCTATCCCTTCCCCTGAAATTCAAAGCCATCGCAATTCGCTTCTGCAATGAACCATGAGGGGTGGGCGTAATGGAAACCTTGAGAACAGTTTTCCATATTTAATGCATCAGAATGCAGCAAAACCCGAATTAAAAGGGAAATTATCCACAAAGAAATCAAAGACATACATTTTGAGAACCTTTATTAGCTCTAAATCATCACGTTTACTGTATAGTGTAACTGGGGGAGAGGATAGACAGGGCGGAAGCACAAGTTCACCCTTTCTATTTCTAAAGATGACTCACGTAAACGAAGCAAAATCACCCACCCAGAAATTTGAACTCGAGGATCTCGGAATGGTAACGACCCAGAAAGATGATTCCCTCCCCTTTAGGCTCTATAAGCTTTCTCAAGAGTCAAGCAGAGGCCCTGAATCATAGTTCCGGTACAAATAGGCAGCGAGCAATAGTGGGGTTCCATCTGGAATCCCATATGCTTCTCATCCTTGTCCTGACAGAAAATAAAGAAAAAGAAAAAGAGCGAAATCAGGCTTCTTTCGACCGAGCCAAATGCAAATTCCCACTTTTCGATTGCTTGCAGCCTGTTGGTGATCGTCGTGTCGTACTCGTGGATGTGGATGGCGATCTTCCGGACGCGGAAGAACGTGGACATGGGTCTGCGGGCGAGCAACGACTGGGTTTTCCTCGTTCGGTTTTTCCTCGTAGTCGCCACCGACTGCCTCTGCTGGATTCCTGTCATCATCCTTAAGATCGTCTCCATCCTCCTCGTCCACATCCCCGGTACACTTTCGCTCTTTTAGGGGGAATCCTCTCGTTTAACTATTCCATAACCAATCCCTAAGTATGTGCTCGACGAGGTAAAACTTTAAAAAAATCAGCATTGTTCTTCTCCGGCAGAGAATTGCATCGAATTCCCCCAAGAAGCCAAGAAAAGGAAATTATTGAAATTTCGGTGTTGATCGTTATGAATAAATTTTGTATTTCAGAAATATTAAAGTTGCTGTGAAAATATGTCTACAGACCGAAGAAGATTCGATTGAACCGAAAACTAGGAGTTTTATTTCTTTTCTTTCTCTGTTTCCTTTACATCCGAGATAGTTTTATCAAAGAAATCGCATCTTTCCTTTGCAATAAAATTATTGCTCTAAAGAAAGCTCGAAGTTTGAAGCAAAAATATTTCCAAATGGACGCTTTTCACTTAAAATTATTGCTTCCGATTTCAATTAGATAACATTACTATTGCTTTCGTATGTACACGTATTTCTTCCGTGTTATTATCGAAATAGCATGACTTAGTGAAATATAATATTAATTATTGCAATAACTCAATCATTGCTGTTATACTGTTCTCAGGCATGTTCTTGTGATAGGAATGTGGGGAATGCAATCTGATTACATTAACAACGCTATCTGATTGGAATTTATGTAGGGTAATGTGGGGCTAATCGGTCACGATTTTTCGTTTTCCTTACTCCACAACCAATTATGATTATAAAAAATAATAACACAGAAAAACCTTTGGAACCTCAAACGGCCATGCCATTCAACTACTTATTCAGCCTAAAACGAAATCAGGAATATTGTTGAATTAGCCTAGAGAATTAAGAAATTAACATGTGGTCGGCGTGATTGATTAGCCCCAGGGGGTGGGGCTATTCGGTCACCTGTATTCCGTGTCAGTGTTTGCTTCATTGCTCGATTCCAGGGACTGACAGGTAAAAGAAAAAATACTTTCCAAAGCACAGGAAGGCCTATCAGGACCGAATAGGCCCAACCAGTGGCGTATTTTAGCTGAAGGGTCAAACTCCACCCGAGTGATATCAGGTGGGAAAATTATTTCCTCCAAGGGGACGCCAGGCTCTGTCCTATGGGCACCACCCCTGGTGCCCATAGGCGGCTACCCCCCCCCCCTGCCCCCCTGTAAAATACACCACTGGGCCCAACCCACCTTATGATTTCCCAAATGAAACATGACAAAACCTCGATATTCGGCACAAATAAAAAAAGTCGTTTTTCTCTCCTTCAATCCCTTGATCCCTCCGAGCTATCAAGTTCGATTTACTAGGTGGGCTTGTTAAGAGTCTGCTTTTTGGATGGCTTGCGAACGATCTTCGTCTTCTTGCTTCGCTGAGCGTCAAGCAAAATGGGTAGGACATATTTGTACAATGCAATAGCTCATGCTCCTAGTGTCAACGTGAAGATAATAAAAGAAATCAAATAAAGGGGTTTTGAGGAAAAAAAATTTCATTTTCCCTAATTTTCTGGAAAATTACAAAAGTTGGCAATTAATATCAAATTCAGTATGAATGATAGAAATGCCAAAGGGGCACAAGACATAGGCGACATTGTGTAGTTTATGAAAATATATTTAAGTTCATATGGGATGCATATTTAAGTGACGAAAAAATTTTCCAAAAACCAATAAATTCAGCATTTTCGCCCATTTTGAAAATAAAAAATTACGTATTTAGAAAAAGATACAGATTTTATTTCTATATGGCTACACAATACGTACTTTCAAGATAGCGGTAAATTATTTTTAGAAATCTATGTTCATTAGTTACAGATACAGATACAGATACAGATTAGATACAGCAAATTGAACGTGGGGAAAACAGGGATATTGCAAAATCGCCCGTTTTAAAGCCTTTCACTATGAATTTCTTTATCAGAAACTATTGTAGATGCAGAAGTAAATAAGTTACCATATTTCATCTCTCGGACGGGAGGATCACATATATTTTTGAAAAAAATCAAAGATTATGACCTGACAGGCCGTGCCTGATTTGAAATGGAACCACCCGACTCATTTTCTGTGGCTAAAAGCGAGGTTTTGCTGTATTTCATTCAAATTAGTTACACTTTGGAAAATTATAGAGTGGTGTGGGGCTTTTTGATCCCGATAGGCCTACCTGTGCTTTGGAAAGTATTTTTTCTTTTATCTGTCAGTCCCTGGAATCGAGCAGTAAAGTAAACACTGACACGGAATGCAGGTGACCGAATAGCCCCACCCCCTGGGGCTAATCTGTCACGCCGACCACATGTTAATTTCTTAATTCTCTAAGCTAATATATCAATATTCCAGATTTCGTTTTGGACTGAATAAGTAGTTGAATGGCATGGCCGTTTGAGGTTCCAAAGGTTTTTCTGTGTTATTATTTCTTATAATTATAATTGGTTGTGGAGTAAGGAAAACGAAAAATCGTGACCGATTAGTCCCACACTACCCTATATAAAAAAGTTAATGCGATCGCATGCGCAACGTAATTTTTTACTTATTATTTATTGCACTTTTATTGCAATAAGGCCTGCTACTGTTAAAATGTTTGTTTCGTTTAGAATAGCCAGGTAAAGAAAATCTTGTTTCTTGTGACCCTTCAGAGTCGGTGGTGTCGCCGATATTGGTCGTGTTTCTGCCGCTGAATTCCGCACTGAACCCGTTGATTTACACGTTCAGCTCCCTCCCGTTCCGGAAATATGCGGAAAGGAATCTGATAATGCCACTGAAGCGATACACATCGTCCTTCTCTTTCTTCGCCGTCCTCACTCCGGGTATCCCACTTCTTAAAGTGACCAATCACGAATTTACCACCCACTTAAGATATTTATATTTAGCACCATCCATGCTTTTTTGTAGCCATTCCCACTCGCTCGGGGGTGTCGGATGAGTCAAAGATCGACCTCTGAATGTCGTCTCGCCTGATTGTTTCTTCCATCGTCGTGCTGCAGCGATGCCATCAAGGATCCATGTCATCTCTGGCGTGCCCAGGGGGAAGGGATTTTGGAGGTCATATCCCCCCCCCCCCCCCCCCCCCCCCCCAGCCACA